>JAXIVD010004765.1:0-22500 GCA_036785275.1 Cancer borealis | reverse complement strand
ATTTTTCTTGTCTACAAATATGATCAATAAATTCATGGTTGGTTGCATTCTACTATCTGTTATTGTCGTCGTCCTAATTGCCGTCGTCTTAGGCGCCCATCCAGTGCCTCAACAACGGGCACGGGCACTTCGATGGTTTGCCCGTGGTTTCCTCGTCTATGACGTCATCCACACTCGTGATCGCCACCCATACTACAAAATTGGTAACAGTGTCTGCCCGCCGTGCATTTGCCCTTCGTGTGGAAGGGGCTTTACGTACTCCCTACCATTACCATTACTACTACCATCCCATTTACTTATTACTACTACTACTACTACTACTACTTATGCTACTACTACTACTGCTACTACTACTACTACTGCTACTACTACTACTACTGCTACTACTACTACTGCTACTACTATTACTACTACTACTACTACTACTGCTACTGCTACTGCTATTACTACTGCTACTACTACTACTACTACTGCTACTGCTACTGCTACTGCTACTGCTACTGCTACTGCTACTACTACTGCTACTACTATTACTACTACTACTACTACTACTACTACTACTATTACTACTACTACTACTACTATTACTACTACTACTACTACTACTACTACTACTACTACTACTACTACTACTACGTACTACTCTGCTCCCAAACATTCCTTTATTATGATGGACAATGCCCTCTACCAATCAAAAGTATTGAATAAGGTCCCAAACACAAGTTCAAGGAAAAGTTACATAATACAATGGCAGATGAATAACAACATTGGCCATTATGCATCCCACGCAAGGTCAGAACTGTTTGTAGTTGTGCGAAAACACACAGACAGACATCTTGGAGTGAGATGCCTACTCTACAATCACGGTCAATGTTTCAACAATTACTTTCCATCATATGAGTATCACAATGTCTCCGGTGCTGCTCTTCCATGGTCCTTAGATCTTGATGAAATGGTTCACCGTTCCTCACTTAGATCATCAAGGTTGTCTGGGAAACGGTCCACGTGACTGTAGAAGTAATGCACTTTGATGCTCATTTTACAGCAAAATTGACAAAGAAAACAGATCATGATTTCCACTAGCTTAAAGTAGCTATCTACCTAAGGAAGTTCCTTACAACCAGCATGAACGAACATCATGAACATGTCAACGTGTTATGCATTGACTCTTGGAAACTTGGGTGTGATGAGTTCCCTGATTTGCAGTCCGTCGAAACAGTTACAGAGGATACCATATGTATTAACTTACAATATAATATTCAACTTTACACCCAGAGATCTTTAGTTCACAGTGTAATGTTCTAAAAACCAACCAGAAAGGTTCCTTTAATGATTCATGTATTATCCCAAAAACTATAGCTGTTAGAATGAAATTGAAGGTATTTTCAGAATCAGTGGCGTGAACATATCCAGAATAAGGTCTAAAAACTGAGGCACCAATCCTTTTTTTCTTGTATTTTTGTTCCCCTCGATATTAATTGATGCTACATTAATTGCAAAGTCAAGTGATACACACTAATAAGGTAAATAGTCCATTAGTATCATATTCTGTATTATCATTACCACTGTCTGCTTGATCACCCGGCCAATAAGAACCATGAATGTAACAAAACTATTTTGGAATTGTTTTTGTGTGCTTGTTAAACCCATAGATATTCAAAAGGTTAAGACATCCCACATATTTAGTACCTTGTGTGACTGCTGCTGCTTAGCATCTATGTTTGCTGCTTCACTGCACAGGAAGTGACTGGCCAGCATGATTTAAGTTACTAGAAGAACGACTTTAAGGAACATCCTTTCCACACTATTGATTTGTACATAGTGTAGTTTTGAGGCTTCCTTTGAAAGTGTGTGTCAAGTGTTTTAGGCATCAGTCTTACACATCATGGCTATTTAAGCAATGAGATGTTGATATTTAGTATAGCTGAATGAACATAATTTTCAAGGGTAGATGAAATATTAGAATAATGATAAAAAAAAAGTTGAAATCAAATAAATATAAAAAACGACTTTATTTGACAACTAACCTCATAAGTGATGAGAACATAGGTTTAAGAAACATAAATGTTAAGTACATGTATTAACTATGTTTTCACCAAGTAAAACGTTCTTTGGTGAGAGTTCATACTTCTCTTACTCTATAGTCAAAAATAAATACCACTTGCCATTTTATTTACAATTTTATAATAAATTCACCACCTTCATTCTAACTGGTAATTGAGTACAACGCTTTCCAGTCACAAAACGACATGGTTTTTAAATAATACAATAAGTACATAATATACGTTGTTCAAAATTTGAGCTGCAAGTTTGCATTTTCTGAAATAATACAGACTTCTCAGGATCCATTTAAGGAGGCCAGGATTGACAGACACTGGTACCTTCCTATAAATCAACAACATTTATAGTGTAAGAAAATAAGTTGTGTATGTAGGTATATTGTTTCATTTTCATGCATAAATGTGAACTTGATTTGAGAAGGAAGCACTGTAACACTAACAGGATGTGTGGATGCAAGGCTTAAAGCTGAGGAAGAACCTGGTGGGTGGACACATTATTAGCTTCAAAGGAATGATACTAAATGTAGTGACAATTCTTTATCTTGGCAGCATCTATTGATGTAAATTGCTTCTTGAATTTACATATTTTACAGCCTTGCCAAGGAACACTGAAATAGCTAAAAATATTCTTGAACAGTTTGATGAAATAGTTACTTTGTGAATCAGCAACACAATGGCTCAATATATTGTGTTCTATTTTTGTGCCTGTTTTGAGTTTTAATAATCTTTGGCTGACTGTGGCTCCCTGGGTTTGAGTGTAGATTGAATTCAGAATTAAGAAAGATATAGTGATGGGACCTAGATTATTGAAAGCTGGTCCTGCTTTACATACTATTATAATGTTGCTTGCTACGTGTTACATTGTTGGGATGGATTTAGAACAGTCTTGTACGTATAGTTTTGAATATTGTGCACATAATATATTCCACCATTTTCTTCAGGAGGTGATTTGCTTTGACGGTAAAAACACTTATGAAATCAAAATAAATTCCCATAAAATATTCTCTAGCAATTAGTCTTTTATATTTCTTTTATTAACTTGAAAGAACACAATCAAACTATTTGAGATTCATTGCTACATAGAAAGATAACAAAGTAGTGAAGGAAATTACGTGATCAAAGTTTTCAATTCATCTAATTAATATAAATTAATATTGTTATTTTCTGTCACTGCCAATGAATTTGTTATGCTAAGAAGTACTGTAGCTTTGCATGGGGTTAAAATGTAGTTCTTATGGAAGCTCTCGCACTGGAAATAGTGTGTTAGGTCTAGTATACGGTCATATTTGCATTGTGTTGTGCTGGTAACAAAGGCCTTGTATGTACATCCTTTCATGATTTTCAATAATCATTCTTCACTCATCAGCAATGATGAACCAGTCAAATTTTATGGGGTTATTTAATTACAATGTACAACAAATGGATAAAGTTTTCTGTTGAAAATTAATCTGAATACAAATAACAAGTTCTGAAGCAAACATACATGGTGAACTACCACTTCTGTTTTGTGTTCTGTCAGCTCTTATTTGCTATCACTGAACCCTCAAGACTGAATCAAAAATTGCGTTACCTTAAGTTAAACATTTAAAACTAAATTCAGCTGCCTTAGGTATTAGGAGGGACATATATGGAATGTTGACAGTGCAGGGTGTGAGCCCAACACTACTGGAAACAGACCCAGATTGTTTCCTATCAAGCAAAGGTAACTTACACAGTTTTGAAGTTACTACATGAGATGTTTTTATACATATTTTTAAAAATTTTCAGTGTATTTTCACTATCGTAAATAAAATATATATTTTGATTGGAAATTAGCTGTGTAAGATTAAAAATGCATAGCACACACTCTTAATATTTAAAGAAAACATTTGGCAGATACAAATCATTAGAAGTGTTCAGGTAACTCAGGCATGAGGAATTTTTTTTTCCAATATTGTAACCAACTACTGAAGGTTCCCTTGAGGTGGAAATCAAACCGATCATTTGGTAAAAAAACACTTTTCTATCCTGATGGAAAAATATGATAGCAACAGTAGGTTCGTACTATCTTCCATCGTGGCCACCATTAAGAAAATAAATAAATGAAAATAAATTAATGAATAAATAAATTATTATGTAAACTAATAAGATAAATCAGTGCACATACATATGTACAAATTAACAATTAATTTACCCTTGCTTAAGCCTACTTCTTTAAACATTAAGAATCAACTTCCACATTAAATTTTGTACTGAGTGTAAAGTTCACTTTATAATTAATTATTAATATGGTGAGTTCCTATCACGGTAAATGTCACTGTACTCTTGAACAGTCATATGGCTTTCTAAATTTAGTATGAATGGTGGTAGGGTAGAGACCCCTATCCTTATTATCAATGAGAATCCATGAATGTTAATCAAATTATTTCCCAAAACACTAACAGTAATCATTGATAACCTGCATTTTGCTGCTGGTAATTGAGTTTGTAATTCAAAATGATGAGGATGAAACAGATTTGAGGTTTTGCTGAAGCTAATGTGTCTTCATTGGTTAGCAAAGTGGAGATACTGTATCCATGGCTTCATAATGATGGCGAAAAATTATTGCTTTCTTATGAGCCATTCACCATCAGCTAAAATGCACGGCTGCCATAATTGCCTCTATGGAGTAATGATAAATGTATTGTAACAAATCTGTGTTCCGGAGCTCAATTCTAGCCTCAGACACACATCACAAAGCCTTGTCCTCCACTCATCCTCCCATGCAGGTTGGTTGTTCAGTGAGTAATTTGGGAAAAATTACTAAGATATACTGCAGTAACTTTAGTCATGGATGTCCTGTTCCAGGATAAGGGATCTACCCACCATGATCTCAAAGGCTAATGAGACAAATGCTGCAGCTCGGTGTATGTTTCTCTATCTATTTGTTCTATATCAGACGCCTGCTTCCAAGAACCCCAGGGGATGGCCATGGCAGAAGTTTGCATTAATTCCTGTCCTTGCATTACCTCCTTCCATGCTATAATCTTATTTTCCCTTGTCCCCTTTCTTTCATGTAATCAAGCACTCTGTCTTTCTATTTCAATGGAGGTCTTCCTCTTGGACCAACTATATCTATCATATATACACTCTTAAACATATTTCTTTCTGTCAATCTTTCTGTGGCCAAATCACCTTCCAGTGTTGCACTTGACACCCTCACCCTCACGCACTCCACATTTCACTCCTTCCCTTTTACTTGGCATTACAAATCTGTTATACACACTTTAGTTCCTTTATTCATCCATTCTTCTTGTGCCTCAGGCATTTCTCAAGATACTCATTTCAACTATTTAGATACTGAACCTTTGCATTTCATTCCACATCAAAGTTTCCCTTGCATTCCATCACAGTCTTGTTTTTACCTCCATGCTTACTGTCCTTTCTTTCATAGTATGGCCTACTAGATTCAACTATTTTCTTCTCTTGCACATCTTTCTCTCTCATTTCACATGCCATGCTTGCACAGGATTGGACCAAGATTCATAAATTCATAACATTCAACTCTTACTTTATATGGTCAATAAAAATTAACCACTTCATTTTTACTCTTTTCAAACACCACCTTACTCTTTTTTACATTTTCTTTCAACTTCTACCATTGCACACACTATATAGCATATTCAACAGTTTTTGTAAGTTTCTCATTTCTGCAATCATAACTTTATCATTTGCAAACAGGATTGCGTTCATCAACCCTTCACACACATTTCCATACCAATATCACCAACCATTGCTTTAATTTATCTCATTACAACATCCATGTACAGTTTAACAGCCAAGCCGCACATTCCTGCCTCACATATCCCTTGCATTCCAAAACTCACTCATTTCTTTATCTATCCTAATACATTCACTGCCATATAATGCAGGCAAATACCAATGAAAGTCAGAAACTTGCATCTGCATCATTATTAAAAGCTTTCATGCTATTTAACAATCTCTTACTCCCAGCATACTCTTTCAATACATCCCACATTGTTGTCTAATTACTTCTGTAATATGCTTTCTCAAGGTGCATAAACTTTTTTTCCTTTTCTGAAACATTTTTTCAACTACCATCCTGAGTAACAATCTGGTGCACACATCCCGTACTTTTCTAAACCATCCCTGCTCTTCGCTAATCCTATTCTCCATGATTTTCTACACCCATCCAGTCACAATTTTTCCATCACCTATGCTTAATGAGACTTATACCTCTAGAATTCCTGCATGGCCGTCACATATGTTATTAACAAAACCTTTTGGGAGAGGTTGGGGGGAAGGGAAAGATTTTGCTTACTTGTAGGGACAACCATCCAACTCTGTTTTTCCTGATTGTTGTCTGTGATGATCCAATGCTACACAATGGAATCTTAGTCATGAACCATGAAATGGATGCAAAGTTATATATATATATATATATATATATATATATATATATATATATATATATATATATATATATATATATATATATATATATATTATTATATATATATATATATATATATATATATATATATATATATATATATATAATATATATATATATATATATATATATATATATATATATATATATATATATATATATATATATATATATTAACCATGAACGTGAGTCCCCACAAGTTGTGCTGAAGCCAGGGACAGGACAGCCCACACCTAAAAAAGCTGCCATAAAAGAGATGGACCTCCTGATCAAAATGGCTTCTGAGTTTAAGTTATTTATAAAAGAATAAAACTTGTTGCTATAAAAGCATCTGCAATTTGATGAGTAGAGACTCTTATACAACTTAGGATACTTATAGAAAAATAAATACCATAACACTATAATGTGCCACCCTGCCTGAACACATGCTTCCCACTGAGACAACAGACCTCGGGTCAAGTTTCTCACCTCAGAAAGCTACTTGGAAGCCTAGACTGCAGAAACACTGGTGGCAGAGTGAATCAGCTTCATTACACATATATTTCGTACAAATGGCAATGTGCCATAAGAATACCATCCTTAAAGATGTTTAAAGTAAATTCCTTAACATATATATATATATATAACCTTTAATTTGGGGAATATTATTTAAGGGTTGCTGTACTGATAAAAACTTTTGTGCTGCAAAACACAAGATGAGAATCAAGCTCTGGCCGGTAGCATTTGATTTTCTGGCTAAAAATACTAGTCTGGTAAACTGCTATTCTATGAGTTGCGTTTGTTGGAAGGATGTCATTGTTGATGAGGTGTGGCACAGTTCTGAGGATGTCTTCGCTCCATGTGGGACTTCATGTTCCACTTGAGTTGAGAGCGGAAGGAACAGAAGGGACACTTGAAGGGCTTGTCTCCCAGGTGGCTCCTGATATGCCTCTCCAGGTTGTCCCTTCGGCTGCTGGCTCGCCCACATATTGGACAGTGAAGCTCCCCACCACTGCCAAACTGAAAAAATTCCCACAACTTTTAGTGCTCCTCCCTTTCTGGGCCGGGTGTCTGTGTGGTTCAGTGCTCGGCTCGTGACCTAAAGGGTGTGAGTTCGATCCTGGCTCATGGTAGCTTCTTAGAGAGAGGGGCAGCACTCTCATTAACTCTAGTAGAACTATATGGTCTATAGTTATCTAATTTAGGGGATTATTTAATCATCTTATTTAATCCTCCCTTTCTGCTTCCAAAGTTATTACAGTTTTATGTATCATATATGATATTTCTTGTAATTGATTAGACTGTAATTTACTTGATTGGGAAGAATCTTTGAGAATGCTCTCAATATAGTATGAAAAAAACTATGACATGTACACTGCTGGAGACATGGTACGATATTGCATAGATAAGGTATATTCTTTAGAAGTAATTGTTCATCAGTGTTTTCCATTTTTTTTTCAGTTGCTGTAACTATTTAATGAAGGGGTTTGGTCACTGCTCTTCCATCAGTAATGAAAATGTAACCTCGTGTGATTTTAGTCACCTTATATAAACTACTGAATAATAATGAAACTCTTCTCTAAAGACGGTTTACAGTGGTTCATGTCATTTTGTCTAAGATTTAATTTATCATTCATAAACTTTTTATCATGTTAAAACCAGACATCCTTAATAATGTTAATTGCCAACCTTCACAATAGAACATAATTCATTTCAAAGCTTTCTCAAACTTTCTGAAGACTGCCTGAAAACCTGTTTCGTGCCTTGCTACATATTGTGGTGTCCCTGTAATTGTACAGTAATGTTGCGTGGTTCATAGGAACACTTATGTTTTCTCTAATTTCATTAATAAAAAAAATACTATAGATTAGCTGTCCATTAAATTCACTTGACACATGCATCAGTATCTCAACAAGGCATAATGCAGACCAGACTTAACTGCAATACTCATCTCCAAAAGTCAACATATAAGTCCCAGTATGTTTGGCTTTGTGCTTTATCTTTGAAAACATATCTGTAGCAAACAGCCTGTTAAAATGCTGCAAAATTATAATGTTTTTATTGAGAAAAAATGGTGCCACCGGCAGCCACCATATTCAAACACATTGTACTTATTATCTAACTGAATTGATAGATAATAAAAAAAATAAATCCTGAAAACAGGGAGAAAAATGTAGAAAACACGTTTACTTTTTATTTATGAAATCTAGAAAATGCATTCCTACTTCTTCACATTGCATCTAATTACAAAACTACCAGCATCATAATCAATAGATAAATAATACAAGAAATAAAAAAAATACATAGCATATTACATTACAAGAAATATAATAATATATTAATTACACAATATGCTTCCCACAAAACACTGTATAAGTATCAAGCGATACAGACAAGATCACTTCTAGGCAGAATAAATATTCTGATGAGAGAAAACAGTAACTTCCATAGAAGAGCAAATCACCAAATTTTTAAACATTTTCAAAGTGATTCTGCACCTCCTAAGAAACAAGGTTAATATATGTGTTCCATCAGGTTTGTGGTGACTGGTGCAAAGGATGACAAGTGTCCAGCAACAGATGCCATGACATCCAACTGCCACCTCTCAATTGGCCTACTGACTACAACAATGAAGTCTGCACTCCTAAATGTTTTGCTAATGACTACACACACACACACACACACACACACACACCCAAACATGCGCACACACACACAAACATATACGCATGCATACACACTCACACAGTCTACACTCTTATCACCACAGCACTAAATAATCATTGTCTTCCCCAGCTTGACATGAAGTTTTGCATAAAGATTCATAGGAATCATGAATACATTTAACTTGCATACCATCAATACTCATTTAAATTAGCCAGTTTATATTCCTGTTTCACTTTACTGAAGAATCATTTTCTCAACTTTGTAAACTTTTGAAAACTATGTCAAGAGTTTTTTCTTGCTGTATTGACCCAATGCATGTTTGTGGTGATGGTGCCTGAGTGGGCTTTAGGTGACCTCCTTCTCCCTGGGCACACTCCATTTGTCATCTTGATTCAATGGATGTACAAGATGCTTGATTGACTTCCAGTCTGCCTTGTGTTTGGATATAGAGTGCATCTTTAAGTTTCCCTTAAGAGCAGTACGGTAGGGGCAATACAAGCAGTGGAAAGGCTTCTCCCCTGTGTGTATTCTAATGTGCGCTTGCAAATTAGTTCGATGGCTGAATTCCCGTCCACAAAACTGACAAACATAATCTCGATGAATCTTTTCATTTTGCTGTAGAAATTCTCCTGACAGGAGTGCTTCACCCACCATAATGTTTTGCTGAGGGAAGGGAGTACCTCCGTGTTGGTGTGGGAGGAGGCGCAGGGGCGTCTGAGAGTCACCTGCTGAATGAAGGAGGCCCAAAGCAGCAGCGGCAGCCTGAGGGAGGACGGGAGAGTCACCTTCGGTCCACTTTCATTAATGATACTTGTCATTGTCTTGATTGACTGCTTCAAACTCTTCAGATATGTAAATTGCAACTCCATTTTTTTTTTAATTAGCATTACCAACAGCATAAATATTGTGAAGTGAAGACTTTCTCCCTTCCCTTCCCTCTATCCCTTTGCCTGAAGCAAGTGGCCACATCCTGTCAGCCATTGTGGCGGAAGGTTGACATGAAGACGAGTGTAACATCCAGCAATGAAGTGTGATTTCACAGCAGCATAATTTATACCATTAGGAATATTGCAATCAGTCTTCTGATGATGCATATCGTCTGGACAAATTAAAGTCCACTGACATGTCTTAATATTACTTTGTGTTAAGTCCTTTCCTTGCAACTTGAAATTTACTTGTAGCTAATGTTGTGTATTCCATCTTTTGACTATCAATACGGCCACATTAAATTCTTAAGTCATGTGAAAATCTAGCAAGACAACAAATATATCCATAAAATTAAACATGATACTCATAACTAACATAAACTGAGTTTTACTAAAATAAAGATCAGCTGAAACAGTACCCATCAGTGTGCAATGATGAAGGAGGAGGAGGAGATATAAGCAACCTGGAATCATCAGAAGGAAGGGCACTAGAAATACTAAATATGAACAGGAGAGTCAGTCACAGTACTCTAGCTTATCTTACTAGAAATTGGTTATTTTCTCATAGTAGTAACATTAAGTAAATTATTATTTGCATGAATCACATATGCATCAAAGCATAAAAAAAGGCAACAGTATTACATCAATAACAGAGGATTTATCTAAATTATCTTCCATTGGGAGAATTTAGACGAGCTCACGAAAAATGGCTACAATGTGTTCTCATCAAGGGTAATATGTAAAACAACCAATTTCTCAGAATTGATCTACAAACAACTACTTATGCAATACCTCTTGTTACTCCCCTTGCCTAAATCTCCGAGTTACACAATGCCTTGGATCAATGAGTATAGTTGTTCAAGGCATCAATGCATAATAACCTAGTGATGAGATGCAGACATACTGACCTTGGAGAATAATCAGTTCACGAGGGTAATGAAAATTTCTGAAAACAGTGAACAAGCTTGACATGAGTCTCACCTTTTGTTGCTGCTGGGTGGTGAGTGGTGTGGTGTGGGCGGTGGAGGAGGGCTGCAAGGTGTGGCCAGGGATGACACGACCACCTGTCCCTCCTTCCCATGCCTCTAGACTCACCTGCAAGATAACTCACATTCTTGAACCCGTCAACGTCTGATTATTATTTTAGCTGCGTATCATTCCCCAAAGTGTACTCTTCTATGGGGGCCTTGGGGCTATGTGAGAGGAGTGTATATTTATGTGAACATGGGTGTGTGTATGCATGTCATGGTTTGGCTACCCCACTTTTAGAATGATAACAACCTGTTATACAGATAGATACACAATTTCCTGGTGATCAGATGGAAAATAAAACTGAGAACTTCTTTATATTCCATCGTATGATTCTTGAGAAAAATATCTAACCAAACACTTAGCTTGAATTAGATACTATGCAGCATGAACTCCAAGTTTCATATTAAATACATATCTAATCAATGATTCTCATCCAAAAAACCCAAGAAAATAACATGTTTTAGTGTTAATGTTCCATAAGCCTTCATTTATAACCTGAGGCTTATATTATCTAAGGGAGCAAATAGATTTCATCTATCTATAGTTTCTGACACCTCGTTCCCTCTGAAAACGTCCACTAACTCCAACCTTCCCTCCAGTCACTTACATCAATCCCTCCGTCAGGACTCTCCTGGCACACAGCAAACTTATCTCTCTACAATTATTACACTCATTTTTACTACCTTTACCTTCATGCAAGGCTACAATAGTTGCCTTCTTCCATTCATCTGGTGCTTCTTTATCTTTGTGTCAAGTCACATATGAGACATCTATTCCACCACTGTTTCTCCTCCATAGTTAAACATTTCTGCAATTATTCCATCCACATCTATGGCTTTGTCACTCAGGTTTGTCTATTTACTACCTTCTTTACTCCTTTTTGCACATACACACACACACTTTCCACCCGCTTCTATATCAATGCTCGACACAACTGATTCCTATTCTGTCTTCTCATTCATTGAATGTTCAAAGTGACTCTTCCATACTTCTTTCACCTCCTCTTTACCACTTACACACACTCCATCTTCTCCCTTAATTCTCACATTGACATCCCTTACTCCTCTCTCTTCCTTAAATTCCTTCCAAAACAACTTTCAATTTTTCATTAAACTTCTCACTCAGTTTGATACCAAATTCTCCATCTACTTTGCTTTTATTCTCTTTCACTAACTCCTTAACCTTCCTATTCCAAGACTTGTACTCAGTTCTCACTCTTTTTACTCTGCCACATTCTTCCCTTCTAAAACATCCTTTCTCAATTTCTAGTTCATTGCAATATAATCAATCATACTCTTCTGTTCCTCCCTCTCGCATCACCAATTTCACTATTTCTAAACTTTTCATTCATATCTCCAATTAACACTATCCAACTCCTTTTTTAAATCTCCATCAGAGTCTCATTCACATCATTCAAAAACCTCTGCATCTCCTCTCTCCCCTTTCCACTTCTTGCATTTACAGGTCAACACACACAGACCCATGTATATTTCACTATTCCTACCTTCTCAACTGTCCACACTATCCTTGATCCCTTCCATTCATGTGCGTTAATGCCTTCCATTTCCCTAGGAGACATTAGAAGTGCACATCCTTCTATTCCTCTTCCCTCATTCTTTTCATCACCACTCCTCCTTCTGTTCCCTCCCAAACTTTATTTTCACTTCCCATTGTGCACCACAGTCCATCACTCCACATCCTTTTGTATGGGTATTTTGTATTCCCAAAACATCCAACCTTCCTCTTCCAAAATCTTCAACTAATTCTCTCCTTTTTCCTAGACCACTCAGGCCATTCACATTGACACAACTAACTCTCAATCATGCTCTCCCCATCCCAAGGCAAGATGGAGGCTCCTCTCCACCCATAGCCATCTTGTCCTCCCACAACGGTACCATTGGCAGCTGGCAATGCTAACGCAGTGAGGCACGGGCCCCAAGAATTGTGAAAAGTAAAAATCATAGAAATATTATTGATGTGCAGGACCCTCTCACTTCACACTACCACTTCAGTAGTGGTTAAGTTGGGTCAGTAGTGGTAGATGTGATGCTTTCTTGTTTCATCTTTCCCAATACTCTAGTTCTTTGCACAGTAGCAATTATAACACCTTGGTTAAACCTCACTGTTTACGATACTGCCACTGTGCAAAGCAAATTGTAAGTCAGATTAAGTCCTACATTTATACAGCTTCCGACAATTATTATCTTGTCATTTGCGCTTTGCAGCTGCTTGTGCTTGGATGCTTCTAATGTTGTGTAAAGATTCATTGTTAATAACTGTAATAATGAGCCTCACAATTTATCAATTTATTCTAATACACAAATGATGACTAGCAAAATACAGTATTTAAGTGCATCATTAGTATTACATATCACTAAATTCATATTAGCTACAGAAAAACTAGACAAAGAGAATCATACACATCTGTCATTTTGTCTGGAAACCAAACTTTGCAAGATGGTAAATCACCACCTTTTCAAACATGTTATCTTTCAATTACAAGTTTGAAAGTTATTTTGCAGAAATCAATGAAACGGAATATGGAGACAACATTACTTACTACAATCACCTGGTAATAGAACAGTTAGATGGGAACAATACCCTAGTCATACAACAGTCAAACTAAATGGATATCTGTGATTGTTATGAATATTACACTATTGAACCCAACTATCTTAATTTCTAGATATCTTATTGTTATGCATAAAGGATTAGATTACTCACATGGGGATGAAGACCAGATGGGTGATCAACACCATCTGCACTTGTGAGGGATGACTGAAGCATGTTGGAAAAGGTAACACCCAAGTCTTCTTCCATCCCCTCTGAAGTGGTCTCCAACTCCGTCTGCGAATGTCAAATTAATTTTGTCACCACACCAGCACACTAAACATAAAGTGATGCAAACTTTTGATATCTATGTGGGAATGCAGTCAACATCCTCCAAAAATGAGTAGCTGAGACAAGGTGTGCACAGACACACACACACACACACTCCTCTCACTTAGCCCTTAGGCCCCTCAAGAAGAGATAGGTCATCCCGCCCACTACACTGATAGGTAAGAGCAGAGTTATTAAAGCCCCTGTCCCACAGAGTATGGTTGAGCACGACCTTAGCCGGTGTGTCCCGATTTTTAAGAAATCCAGAATTTGGCATCTACCGTGACAGACTTGCCCTATTTTTTTTGCATAGTACGGTGTGCGCCCGATGACTGCTAACACGTGCTCGGTACGTGCACGGTGTTCCTTGCACAGTACTAGGACGGTACTAGCCTGATGCATGCCCGGCAAGCAGTTAGTACACGCACAGTCTATCCCGGTACAGCAGCACTGCCTATATATTGGCCACCCTGGCATGGCAAAATTGTGTTGCGTGTCTGAACTGTGCTGGCTGACTGACTACCCAGGAGGCAGAGTTTAAATATGGGCCCGGGCTGCATATTCCTGAAGTCTGAAACACTACATGCCATCTAATAAATTAGAACCAATCACAGCGCTCATTGAGCCAGGCCCAGTGTTGCCGTTTCATGATGTCATTACTTACACTTTATTTACACCGTTGCATCAAATATATGTGAATTATTCCTTTGGAAAAGTAATCGTAGCAACAGTTGAGATGCATATAACAATGTTATGGATAGCTGATGTGAGGTAGCACAGTGATGAAATGCGTGGTGAAGACTGTGATGAACTCTGCATGACTGGTAACAGTACACACGTATTGCCAGTCCATGACGTCAATTATATTTCCCTTCCTATAACCGTATTTGTCGATTAACAAATTTTGAAGGTTTACAGATATTACTGAGTAACATAAGCGAATAAATCAAGAACCGTTTTGTCTGCATGTTACCATATCTTAGTACACCAGGATGAAAACTTGACTCTGTAAAAGCCGATAGGCGCCTGGAAAATGCCAGTACGTGCACAGTGCTTGCCCGGCAGAGACACGGTGATGACACACTTAATACGGTGTAACCATGGTTAAAAACCATTAACATTTTACTGGGCTGCTCGCGGAAAAAGTTATTGTCGACAATAACTTTTTAGGCCGGTACCCGGTGTGTGCCAGCATAGCACGATGTGCTGATTTTTCTGTGGGCGTACGGTACTAACCCAGTTCGGCATGATTCAGCCTTTACCAGGCATCGGTGGGACAGGGGCTTAACAATGAGATGACTTGCCCTGTATAAAAAAATTTTATTGGAAGCTTCATGTATTAGGATTGTGTTTCATGGCAATGAAACCTCTGTAAATGATGATGTTAAGAGACTGGAATGTGCTGAAAAGAGCATGGCCTAACAAATGTGAAATTAAGAAGACTTGGGACTGAATGTATCAGTGATGAGGACAAAAACATTGCACACTTGGCTTACCTTAGCATTAACAGCGTCCTTCTCGGTACTATGCAGGTAACCATCCTCATCATAGCTATGTGTGCCAGACTGCATGGAAGCATCATAGTTATCATTGTACCCAAGGTCTTGCTCTAACTTGATGTTGGGGATGACAGCTGGCTCCTCCGCCTCCAGTCTCACCTCCACACCAACCTGGTGACAAGTTTATCATCAAGAAAAAAGATAACTTAAACTTCTATAGGATTAAAATGAAAACTGCATCATCTATCTATGTCTATACACCAGACTGACATCATCCTAAAGAGAGGTTGCCGAGACAAGATACACTGCAGCACTGACACACCCTAACTGGTGATGCAGGTTTCTTCACTATGAGCTCAGTGCAGTAATTGTGGTATATCTATCTACCTATTTATATACTTCGCTTACATCCCCATTAAAGATGGTAGCCAATTCAAGGCATTTAGAGTTCAGAGAGACTACTCTTCCCTCTCCTTCTATGCCCGGTCTTTTCATAGGAGAGAATACAGAGGAGGGGCTTCCTAGATCCCTCACTCTGTCCCTTTTTGTCACCTTTCATGATCCGCAGGGAATACAGTGGTGGTATTCCTCTAGCCCCCACCACAGGGCTAGAACGTAATTGTAGTAGCAGCTCAAAACAGATTCAATACTAATTACTTATACCGTGAGTCCTGTAACTCAAGGTCATATAGACTAACTATGGTGATACTTCCTTCATTAAATAACAACTATAATCAGAGTACAAGTTCATGACTCTTGTGACCAGAAGTGCATTCTACCACTTAGCTTCCTGATTCCCTTACATGCTGACCACATCACTATAACCATTAAAGGTCACTTCTAAACATCAGCAGAGTGTAAAATATGCCACAGATGTTCCTATAAGAAGGTTGGAAGCCTCTTTTGTACCTGGTTTATGTATTTAAAGTGACTAAACACTTACCAATGTGTTTTTACATCCCTATCCATCAGTGGTATAAGGTACCTCTTATTCACATCAAACACTTACATTTTCTTTTTGTTGTGTCTGGTGTAAGTGTCTGTCATGCTGGTCGGTGAGGGAGGTTGCCGGGTCCTCGTTGGATCTGTCCCCAGAGTTAGGGTTTTGGTTGGCATCCAAGGAGCCACTCACTCTCCTCTCCTCTGTGCGGCGTCGCTTGGCTGCAGGACTGGTGTAGTCACGGGAGTGTGAGTCTGAGGGTCGCTGGCGGCTGGCGGAGCTGGAAGTGTTGACAGCGGGGTTTTGAGGTTTGCTGCCGTCGTCATCAGGTACCGCAAGGCCCTTTATCCTGAGGCACTCGGCGGCCTTGATTAGGGATGCGAGATCATTCTGCCTGACATTGACTTCACCAATGTACATGTAGTCCAACAGGAACTCTAAGTCTTGGCACTGTATGTCTTTTAAAACAATGACGGGATTTTTACATGGCGTGCGGTCAAATATGTCACTGAAATATTCACTGCATGTGGACAGAACTAGTTTGTGGACGGGGTAAAACTTGCCATCACATGCAAGTGTCACATCAGTGTAGTTTCCCTGAAATAGTAGAAGTATACAAGCTTAGAATGATGATGTTGCTGAAAATACTACTATATCTCCAAAGTTTTATTCAGTGTGTGCATTTTCTTTTGTGTAATGAATTTGCATGATTCTTATTGACTCACCTTTGTTCTTAGTCCACTAATGATGTGATAAAAGATACTTTGGTGGTTGTTCCACTTGAGTGCTAAAACTTCCGCTTCCATTATATCTGAAGTGCGAGAAGAAAACGTCAGTAATAGTACAGGTTATACACACATTTGAAGCAGTGCACACTACTAACCTGGTGCAGTGTGTCTGCCTTTCATAACTATATACTAAGAGTGAAAACATTAATTCTTGTGATATATTAATCCAACACATCTGTTAAATAAAGAAGATATACTGTAGTTCTGTTATGCCGTTTGCAGTACTAATCTTGTTTGTATTATTTTATAAGGCAAAGAATGTTAACTTATGTGCATTAAGGCTTACAAAAATAATTATTAGCTACTGCTGCTATTGAGTAATTACACTTAATATTACGTATTTTGCAACAATCATATGTGAAGGACAAAAGAAGAGTAGCTATTTGACAAGATCCACCATACCAGAAAATTTGTTCAATCTATTTTTTGTAAATGTTTTCTCATCTAATCTAGTACGCCTGTTCATTATAGTTCCTTTGATAGGTTCAACCACAGCATAAAAGTCTTCCCTTATCCAGTACTCTCATCCCAGTCTAACACACTTGACTTCCTCATTCTTCCGCCCACTACTCTCTAATACATTTCAACACTCTATCCTTCCATTTTACAGTGGGGCATCCTCTATTTTCCCCTCTGTGCCTTCTATATCTCTGGTCTGTCTTACAACCACGTCAATTAAGACGCATCACCATTACTCTATGTACGAGGAAGTCCATCAGACCTGTGACTGCAGCTATTCCTTGGGCCAAATGTACACGATTATGATGAATTATGAGGATTAATTTACTATTTAAGTTAAGAGAAGCATGATTTGTAATTCACAACCTGAACACACTACACCTACAACATAATTGGGTAGTGTAGCCTTGTTTCATGCCGGTAATACATTTCAACTCAACCAAATAAGACACGCAATAGGGATAGGTTAAAACAACTTGATTTCCAATACCCTGAAAGCCAAATGGTACTATGTTTCATAAAGGGTGATATACATAGTACATAAACACATCAGTGCCAATAACAATGAGAACACACTAGTTAGGCTTAGGTAGATTTATAACAGGGATGGCAGATATTAAGTAGTTAACTGAGTTGATGAGTGAAATACCAGTTTCAAAGTTCAATAAATAGCTTTATGAGAATATGAGCTATATTGACGAATGAAGATGATTTAACGTCCTCACCTAACCAAGCCTAATAACCCATCTTACTCGGGCATTGCTGGATACTCCAGAACCTGATAAATGTATTACCATCAATATCACTAATTTCTGAGGCATGTATGTAGTGTAAAAATTACTTAGAATAACAAGACCTAGATATTGATGAACGTAAGAAGTGTCTCTAGTGTATATGTAAATATATATATATATATATATATATATATATATATATATATATATATATATATATATATATATATATATAGAGAGAGAGAGAGAGAGAGAGAGAGAGAGAGAGAAAGAGAGAGAGAATGAGAATCATTGAACTCTGATTCTAACACAGGATCCCAATAATTAAATCAAAATGTTAAATAATACATAACCAAAGTACAATAACACATCCATAAACCAATACAACCTAAATCACCTTGTAATTACTCAAAACTAACTGGAAGCCAGACTCGTATTTGTATACGACAGCCAGCCAGCCAAACAAGCCCTTTAAACTAGGTTGTTTGTCTAACCCTTGTTACGAGGTATTCCACTAACAGGTTGTATCACTCATTTCATATATCTCAAAGCATACATCTATTTCTCTTTCCTGTCTTGATTACATACACAAAACGCAATGTGGCATACATAAGTGTTGTGGTGATGGCTTGGTGCACACACACACAAACAAACACACACACACACACATATACTCACTGCCCTCGTTTGTCCTTCCCCATCAACCCCCGCTGCCCCCTCCCTCCTCCCCCCACCACTGCTTCATTACCCAAGCCTGTAAGTGTTTTAGAGACCAAAGCTTCACGGCGTAATGCAGAAAGAATCAAAACTTACACTGTGCTCGAGCTGTGTCCAGGTCAGTCGCCTTCACCCAATCACCACCGGGTCATAATATAAACGGTGTATGTTTTTTTATTTATTCATTTATGTTGAAGTTTTATCATATATTGTATATGGTACTTTTATACATTAATATTGCTTAGCTTATGAAATATTGTAGCATTGTGTTTTTTTTGTGTATAACGGTTTGGTAAATATTTAACCTTGCGCTCCGCTAGTGTATTGTCAGAACGCGCGCAACTCAAAACAAGCTTTGATATTATAAGAATAAATAAGAACATACACAAGAAGACATATTGGTCTATAACTATTGGGTCTTCTGAACTACATACTGCTACTAGTACACAACTTATAGGAGAATAGGATAGAGCAGAACGAGTCTCCTCTCCCCGATCACCTCACCCCTTGTCCTTGGCAACGTGTCGGCAGGAAACAGTTGGAAGGGAACACTATTGTTATTATTGTTGTTGTTGTTGTTGTTGTTGTTGTTGTTGTTGTTGTTGTTGTTGTTGTTGTTGTTGTTGTTGTTGTTGTTGTTGTTGTCGTTGTCGTTGTCGTTGTCGTTGTTGTTGTTATTACTATTATCATTAATATTATTATTATTGTTATTATTATTATTATTATTATTATTATTATCATTATTATTATTATTATTATTATTATTGTTGTTGTTGTTGTTGTTGTAAGTACTCACTATTGCATCTCTCTCTCTCTCTCTCTCTCTCTCTCTCTCTCTCTCTCTCTCTCTCTCTCTCTCTCTCTCTCTCTCTCTCTCTCTCTCTCTCTCTCTCTCTTTCTCTTTCTCTTTCTCTCGCTCTCGGGGACACTCTAGGGAAGGCATAATGTGATCACAGATGCTAAGACTCACCGTTTCATCCTTTTCACCTGACATGCTTAACTATATTTTCAACTGAGTAGATTATTTCGCGAAGATCATTTTAAACATTCCAAAGAGAGAGAGAGAGAGAGAGAGAGAGAGAGAGAGAGAGAGAGAGAGAGAGAGAGAGAGAGAGAGAGAGAGAGAGAGAGAGAGAGAGAGAGAGAGAGAGAGAGAGAGAGAGAGAGAGAGAGAGAGAGAGAGAGAGAGAGAGAGAGAGAGAGAGAGAGAGAGAGAGAGAGAGAGAGAGAGAGAGAAGATCATTGTAACATCCAATAATTTACATATTCATGTTTATTATTTGCTGTCAGCCGTCTAACTAAGTAGACAACGTCCATTTTTCTTCTGTTTGTGGCTTCATGTAACAACAGAATTATCAGCTACATCATCATAGCACTCAGCGGTGTTTTCTTAACTAAAGGATAGATTGAAACTTTTCACGTATGCTTTATTTTGGCAATGACTAAAAATATATGACCAACAATAGAAAATTTTTGTTTGTATTTCTTCAACATACAAAAAAATATGATTGTTTTATGTCTTGGAAATTATTGAATCCAGCCTAAAAAGAGACTTGACGTGGAGTTGCCGCCGCAGTGTCCTGTGCTGATGATGTTGATGATGTGGTGGGAGTCTGGCCTTTGTTGCAGCACCCCTTGGCGTGAGGCAGAGGGCGTTGCCCGTAGGAGGCGGAAGCCCTTGTCATACAATAGTATGACGCAGAATTAGATACTGTGATAAAACAAATATTGTTTAGTGAATAAGAGCTAACAGGCGGCGCGGGAATCAGCGCCCCTGCATGTCCTCAACACCCCGGCACTGGCAACACCCAGCATGTGTTGCAAAGCTCACACACACATGCAGCTCAGCGATTTGCCAACGGAACGTGTACATAATTTTCTGCCGCCTCCTCCCTTGTAGATAACGAAGGGTGCGGCGTGTCCAGCGGGGCGTGGGCGAGTTCACCCCAGTTTTTGGCTTTTCCACTCCCCCGCCGCTCCAGCTCTGCTCAACACAACAGAAGCATGTGAGCGGAGGCGGGAGCTTGTCAAATATCACAAAAGCACGAGCCTTATGGGTAGTGAACACACTCGCTGAGCCACCCAGTAACCTTAGGGAAACACAGTAGGGAAGCAGTACATCGAAGGTGCCTCCAGAACGTGAATATAAAGTAAAAAGACGAAAAAAAAGGAATACAATCCATATCGTTAAAAAATATATGTGCATATTATTATCAACACAAAGTATACTATATTACGTCCTAGATCCTTAGCCTAGTGGAGCTATTGAACATTGTAATATGATTAGTGGTAGTACTTGAAGAAACAGTAGTAGTAGTAGTAGTAGTAGTAGTAGTAGTAGTAGAAGTAGTAGCAGTAGTTGTTGTTGTTGTAGTAGAAGAAGAAGTAGTAGAAGTAGTAGTAGTAGTAGTGGTAGTAGTAGTAGTAGTAGTAGTAGTAGTAGTAGTAGTAGTAGTAGAAGTAGTAGTAGTAGTAGTAGTAGTAGTAGTAGTAGTAGTAGTAGTAGTAGTAGTAGTAGTAGTAGCAAGGACTCTACACTTACTTTGATGTAGAGTCCTTGGTAGTAGTAAGAGGAGGAGGAAGAGTAGGAGTACGAATATAGATCAGCAGTAGTAGAAGTAGTAGTAGTAATAGTAGTAGTAGTAGTAGTAGTAGTAGTAGTAGTAGTAGTAGTAGTAGTAGTAGTAGTAGTAGTAGACTAATGACTATTATGTACTGTATAGCAGCGGAGCTCACTCACTACCTGCTGGCTTGCTGGTCACACTAAGAGACGAAGCGATGGGCGCATACAGTGCCTGACAAAACACTATACGCTGGGGCCTCAACCGAAGGATCATATGTTAGCACCATGTGTTATATCTAAAGGAATTACTGTATTACTCTGACTAGGATTTCAAAAACAAGTGAAGGTGTGAATTAACCGATGTTTGTGGAGGTTTGAATGCGACACGACACCAGCGTAAAACTTTGAAGCTCCTGAGGGTGTTGTGTGCAAGCCTACGTGGTGCTGTCGGGCGTGGTCGTCGGTTTTGAACATGAGGCGGAGCAGGAGGGGACGGACGCTAGGTGAAGACAACCTCAGCGTATACGCGGTGTCTTCTGCTGAGAGAGGAGTCAAGGGCGGGGCAGGGTGACAGTGTGGCTGGTTCCCGTAGTCTGTGGGGGAGATAGATTATTCTCTCTCTCTCTCTCTCTCTCTCTCTCTCTCTCTCTCTCTCTCTCTCTCTCTCTCTCTCTCTCTCTCTCTCTCTCTCTCTCTCTCTCTCTCTCTCTCTCTCTCTCTCTCTCTCTCTCTCTCTCTCTCTCTCTCTCTCTCTCTCTCTCTCTCTCTCTCTCTCTCTCTCTCTCTCTCTCTCTCTCTCTCTCTCTCTCGCACACACACACACA
>JAXIVD010004764.1:30000-33369 GCA_036785275.1 Cancer borealis | reverse complement strand
GTTAGAAGAATTTGATGTATGGATTTTTGTGTGTGTATGGTACACGAATAACAATAGCTTGTCATCTTAGTGAAAACTATTGGAAGTGAAATTGGTTCCATCTCACTAAATTAATTCAGGCTAATAAAAAGAAAATTTGTTTTTTCCGGACATATATTAAACACTTAATCTTAAATGGAAAAATCATCATTATTTACTGCAAACAATCACTTTCCCCCCTTAATGGATCTTTCTGCCTTTAAGTACACTATAATGGAATGGCATCGTGCCAAAAGCTATACAAGTGCCATAAAGTATTAATTATTTGTTCAAATCGACATTATATCATATTATTCTTCAACTCTCATCGAAAGGATTAAAGCTCATATTTTGATACTAATATTCAGTTTATGATTGAAAATAACACTACATAAAATGTTTTGAGCTGTATACTTACTTGTAAATAGAAAGCTAATGTAACGACTGAGAAAGAAAGTGCGGCTGATGCCCATACCAATGCTGTGAAAGGATAGTACACGCTGCGCCACTTGGGCAATGACTTTGGCTTCATGAGTGCAAGTCCGAAACCCTCCATCCAGTAAGACACACTGGCATCAAAGTCTTCAATTCTCTTGTTGGTGAAACCGAAGTAGTTCACGGTAAAGTTTTTTTCTCCTCTGTGGACCATTCCAAGCATGCCGTTCCATGAACCATTCTCAAAACTGCCCCATTTTTCATCGGGCGGCTCAGTGGTAAGATCATATGTATAATTAAGCTTGGATGCTAAGGAATCTAACACCTCCACCTCTACCCCATCTCCCACACCTTCTGGTCTATCGAATGCCTGATGTAAGTATGGGTAATCATAGAACCAAGTTCCCAGCAAGAACGTATATCCCTCAAATGACGGAAAACGATCTACGAAAATATCTTTGCTGGATAGCCGGGCAGCAACCGCCCACAATCCAAGTGACACTATTTGGGGTCTGTGTGAGAATGGGAAAAAAGTAAACATTTCCATTTGACCACCAAAATATATATTTCTGCCGTTATTTTTCTTGAACATAACAATTTTTTCAGGTCTGCTAAACTCCTCGGCAGTTAGGACCTTACTGTTCATATCATTTGATAGATCAAACATCATTAAGTACTTTGGCTTCCAACGAGTGCTTGCATTGACCATTGACCGGAAGAAAGGACGGGGATCACTGACAAACACTACAACATGAATAAGATATTCTGCTCTCAGCACTGCCAATGATTGCTCTTGACACCATTTTTCTCCATCTGAACCAAGGTCAACCAGGAAAAAGGGAAATCCTTGTATGGCGAGCAAATTTGTGATTTGATCCAGAGTTTGGGGTCCAAGCACAGGATCAAGGTAGAGTACTAAGCCATGTTCCACCAGTGGACCGGCTACAACCTCTTGCAGAATCTGCACCTGTGGTGAGAGTTGAATGTCAATAGAAGATGGTCGGTCAGGAATGATAATGGAAGCCAGCGTTCCCGCTGGACTCACTACCACAGTCACCACAAACAGCACAGCCAAAACACCTGCCAACGACATTACACCCGGTCTGTGTTCATTCCTCTAATACACTATATTTTATAAGCCAAGCAACAACAGTCTCATATTTTTTTGTTTGCTTATGTCATGAAGGTGGTATCAACACGAAATGTCACCTTATAAAATGTCAAAAATAATCATTCAAATTATACATATACACGCTATGACATTATGATTATTACCATTAAAAAAGAAATAGTGAGAATTACAAAGCATATTAAAAATCAGTCTTTCTCGCTGTCTATTTTTCCTAGTCTCTCTCTCTCTCTCTCTCTCTCTCTCTCTCTCTCTCTCTCTCTCTCTCTCTCTCTCTCTCTCTCTCTCTCTCTCTCTCTCTCTCTCTCTCTCTCTCTCTCTCTCTCTCTCTCTCTCTCTCTCTCTCTCTCTCTCTCTCTCTCTCTCTCTCTCTCTCTCTCTCTCTCTCTCTCTCCTCTCCCTCCCTCCCTCCCTCGCTCGCTCGCTCGCTTGCTCTCTCTCTCTCTCTCTCTCTCTCTCTCTCTCTCTCTCTCTCTCTCTCTCTCTCTCTCTCTCTCTCTCTCTCTCTCTCTCTCTCTCTCTCTCTCTCTCTCTCTCTCTCTCTCTCTCTCTCTCTCTCTCTCTCTCTCTCTCTCTCTCTCTCCTCTCTCTCTCTCTCTTTCTTTATCTCTCTTTCTGTTATTATTTTTGTCTTTCTCTTCTTGTCTCTCTTTCTGTCTATATGTTTCTGCCTCTGTCTCTGTTTATTTTTATATATATATATATATATATATATATATATATATATATATATATATATATATAATATATATATATATATATATATATATATATATATATATATATATATATATATATATATATATATATATATATATGTGTGTGTGTGTGTGTGTATATATATTTTTTTTTTTCTTTTTTTTTTCTTTTTCTTTTTTTTCTTTAAACACTAATGAGCAAAAAGGCTTAAGGTTACATTTTTTAGGGGAAACTAATTCAAAAAGCTTGGGTGGGACATGTACATACTTAGCGAAATATTCATAGATATACGATTCATATAAACATACGATAACATAAAAATATATAAATGGGTTTAGAATGTACTTGAATAAACATATAAAATCACAAATATAAAGATGGTTGTGTTAGATGCACAGCAAGAGCGATGAATATCTTCTTTTCCGCCTCCTGTGGGCGGAGGTTTATCTGTGTCTGAGGACATGTTCGGCAGCAATGTGGAGGTCGACAACGGCAACGGACCATGGCCACTTCCAGGATCTTGATGCTTTCCTGGAGTAGCAGACTCTTGCCCCCGAACCGTATCAGTCCTGAGACAGCTTGAGAGGCAGCGGGGAACCGTAAGATGATCATCGCCTGCGTCTTCTCCGGAGCAAAGTTGACCTGTCACACTCTTTCCCACTCTTCCACCAGTCTGAGCTGCCTGTTAAGCTCACTCACAGCACGTTGACTGTCCAGGCGACAGTAGGAGCGGGAGAGTGTGCAGTCATCAGCATATGCTGCTACTGTTGATAGCTGCCGGAGGAGGTCATCAATGTAGATGTTCCACAGGATTGGGCCAAGCACTGAACCCTGTGGAACCGAGACTTGAATGGGGGAAGGCTTTGATTTCTGCCCATTACTCACCACCTGGAGAGTCCCTCCTTGAAAATAATCCTCGAGCAGCACTAACACGTCACGCTGGATGCCCTTGGCGCGAAGCTTCTCAACAAGCCCCTCGTGCCAGACCCTGTCAAGGGCTCTAGCAATATCCAGGGCCACTACAAGGGTGTCCAGGCCTACGTCCAGGGTTTCCTACCAGTCTTTAAAGAGGAGGAGGAGGAGGTCTG
>JAXIVD010004764.1:10000-22500 GCA_036785275.1 Cancer borealis | reverse complement strand
ATGTAGAGCAGGATGGCCACAAAGTTGAAGATCTCGTTCTCATCAGTGGAAAAGGTGGTAGCAGCATCTGTTTGGGTGGCATACAGGTTAGTTTGGTAGGTGATGTGCTTGATGAGCTCAGGGCTAATGAACCTATAAAAATAATGATGGGGACTCTCTACATAGAAAGGAGGCTGGTGGTTATATTTGGGCATGGCAGGTAAGTTGATGTCCTGTTTTTTCCAGGTTGTGGGCCTTGTTTGAAAGGCACTTTTGCACTTCTTGCCAATGCTTTTGCCTTTCCTTTTCTTGCTTTCCTGATGCTCCTGCTCCTCCCCCTCTTCCTCCTCCTCCTCGTCCTCCTCCTCAACATCATCCTCATCCTCATCCTCATCATCTTCATCCTCATCCTCATCAGCATCACCAAACACTGCAGTGGTACGCCTTCTCTTGGTGGCGGACCCAATGCTGGTGCCTGGGGTATCCGGGTCGTGTTGCTGAGGCACATAGTCAGGGTCTTCTCCATCATCGTCATCGAACAACTCGTCCTCACTGAGGTTAGATTCTATCGAAATTAGCGCCTCTGGCTCCTCTTCCTCTAGAACACACGACAATTTAGCTGAAAAGAAAGAGAATGACTTATAAATGACCTCAGAATATGGCATAAATTCCTCCTGAACAATGATTACAAAAAAAATGGCATAGGTTCCCCAAGAACAATGAATTCCAACAATATTTGGGCATAGGTTCACCATAAAAATTAGTTACCGGTATCTAATAAATAAATGAGCATAGGTTCCCCATGAACAATGAATTCCAACAAAACTTGGGCATAGGTTCACCATAAAAATGAGATATCTAATAAATAAATGGACATAGGTTCCCCATAAACAATGAATTCCAACAAAATCACACAAACACATAGCAATGTCACATTTATTTCACTGTGCACTTATGAAAAAATAATACAAATGGATAATTATTGTTTCTGGATCATTCTAGATTCCTTACCCAAGGTGTGTCCACGTGGCATGCTGTTTTTTGTGATTATCATCAAAGTTATAGATGTTTACACATACCTTTATAAAATATCAACATAACACTCCTTACCGGGCGTATGTCTATATATCATCACTTGGGAATTTCTCCATTATTACCCTTACCGGGCGTAAGTCTATACATGATCATCCTCATTTTCGCCGACAGATTTCACCAAAATATTTACGTCCCACATAATTGACACATATATAAGGTTATAGTACAACTATTCAACTATATAATATCAAGGTATTATAAACTTACCGACATTACGTAGAGAGGTAGAGCCGTGGGAGTGGAGAAAAAAATCAAGCAAAACCTGCATCCGCCGTGTCTTGTTACAAACTGATATTTGAGTTGCTCTGGACCAATCCTGAGGAAGTGTTGGCCGTGATGTCACACCCACGTTATTAGGCTGAACCTTCCTGATTGGCTTAGGCACGATGACGTAGCAGCAGACACATACGGGGCGGCTTGACGGCGCCATTTTCCAAGCCACTATAAATGCTCATATATAATCACTTGCACGATAAAGGGTGAGAACTTTATTCGTGACTATTTTTGCTTATTCAGAGGAATGTAGCTCGCAGGCTAAGCTAACTTATATGTATATTGATCTGGAAGATCTGCTGGCTTTATACAACCGCTTTGATTGGTCCATTATTGCCAAATTACTGGGTTGTGTATCCTGCTCTTGATTTCGCTCCTTGGATCAAGCATCCTGCCACACCAGCTGCCTCTTCATTGGTGGGCTGCCACACCAGCTGCCTCTCGATTGGTGCGCTGCCACACCAACTGCCTCTTCATTGGTGGGCTGCCACACCAGCTGCCTCTTCATTGGTGGGCTGCCACACCAGCTGCCTCTCCATTGGTGGGCTGCCACACCAGCTGCCTCTTCATTGGTGGGCTGCCACACCAGCTGCCTCTTCATTGGTGCGCTGCCACACCAGCTGCCTCTTCATTGGTGCGCTGCCACACCAGCTGCCTCTTCATTGGTGCGCTGCCACACCAGCTGCCTCTTCATTGGTGGGCTGCCACACCAGCTGCCTCTTCATTGGTGCGCTGCCACACCAGCTGCCTCTTCATTGGTGCGCTGCCACACCAGCTGCCTCTTCATTTGTGGGCTGCCACACCAGCTGCCTCTTCATTGGTGGGCTGCCGCACCAGCTGTCCACACCACTTTTATTTTCCTTTTGTTTAAGTTGTTCTTGTTGTGTGTGTAGAGGGATTCTAAGGCTTTTCTTTTTTTCTTTTTTTTACCTTGTATTTAAGTACTTCTGTCGTGTCACATCTTGGTAAGTGTTCCTTGATGTCGACGTGGTTAACTAGAGCGCTAGTTAACCACTTGGACATCAACATGAGTTTTGCCTTCACTTGGCCACTTTGCCAGGTGACATAACACTTCAAAATAAGCGGTGAAGGCTGACCACTTATACAATGTGTTCGTATATCTCCCGCAGACAACCTCTCCATGTCCTTCTGCAACCAGGAGTCTGATTTGGCCTCTTACTTCCGACCCTCGCGTGAATTCTGCGCAAGCTCAGTACACTGCAGTGTCAAATAACAGTGATCCCAGTGACGTGTTTAGTAAGGTGCTATGGCGTATTTATGAAATCGAACACTGCATCTCGGCTATGCAATGCCCGTATGTCAGTCCCCCTCCTGAGCAGAGTAGTGATAGGATGTACAAAGTGTTAGCGCATCTTAAAGGCCGCGAAAAGCGCCTCATACTCTGTACCACAAGCCCAAGTGACGGCGCGATGGTCATGCGCAACGTTGCGAGGTCCCTTCCGCGTGGCACGGAAACGGTTATTGCGGGAGACGTTAAGCACCCTCATCGCTACTTACGGCACAAAGTCCCTGCACCCCATCCTGGCCTCCTATGTAACGTTCACCTGACATTTTGTCAAAGCTAATGTGAGCCAACCACTTCTGGGCGTGGATTTATTGAGTGCCCATGACCTCTTGGTGGACTCTAAGAGGAGATGCCTTCTCCACAGGTTCTCGGGTACCTACATCAGACAATGCTGTGCTACACTCGTGTGTCGGTCATATTACGTACACCTCCAACAGCTATCTCCTTAAGACGGCCTCCTGCACCATTTTGTTCTGCTCACAACACCCCAACCCACAACAAGGTAATGTTGCCCATACCGTGAGACACTACATCTGCACGACTGAGCCCTGTGCTTTGTCCGGCCGCGGCGCATCCCGCTTAAGCGCTTAAGGGCAGCACAGAAAGAGTTCAGGCGCATGTTGCACGATGGAGCCGTCAGGCCTTCCTCAAGCTGTTGGGCGTCTCCCCTACATGTGGTGCCCAAGCAACAGAATGGTGAGTGGAATCCTTGTAGTGACTAAAGAGCTCTCAATGCCATGACGCGGCCAGACAATTACCCCATACCTCACGTCATGGACTTCCACTCAAAACTCCACGGACAGATATTTTTTTCGCAGATTGATCTGGTCTGTGCCTTCTATCAGACTCCATTAGTAGAGGAGGACATTCCCAAGACGGGCATCATGACCACTTTTAACCTCTTCGAGTTCCCCATGATGAACGTTGGCTTACACAACGCCGCCCAGACGTTCCAAAGGTTCACGGACCAGATCGTGCGAGCACTGGAGGTAACTATTCACACGGCTGCAGAAATACGGCCTCAGGATCCACCCATCCAAATGCAACTTTGGGGCAGAGACGGTGGACTTCCTCGGCCACAGGGTGTCTGCTGAAGGTATAGCGCCACTCCCGCATTTCGTCGCTCGTTATTGCAACGTTTTCGTGTTCTGTTAATCAACTTATACTTTGGTCACGGGGTACAGAACACTAATTTCTAAAATGATTTTCATTAAAAAAAATTTCCGTTTTCTATATCTTTAATTAACAAATAATCTTCCTTTGCTCCTTCTGTCATATACTAACATCAACTCCTTCTGTCATTTACTAACATCATGCTCCTTCTGTCATATAATAACAAAATTCTTTCTTCTTGCTTTGACACATATATAATCAGCACATAAGTAATTCTTCTAGGAGCATATAAAAATATTCATAACCATGGAGCAACACTTACTAAAATAATCACGGAGCAATACTTTATAAATCACAAATCCTACATAAAATATCCTTACACTAACATCCTACGGCTGCTTTCAAGACTGCATTAGAACAAGTTTCCACTTACCCCAATATCTCAACAGCTCCATTCTGAGCTCAGTTGATTACTTCCTGAGTAGAAGTCTGAGTGAATGCTGCTTCTCTAAGCGAGTAAGCCTCTTTTATTTCCAAAATCTAGACAGTTACCAATACTCTACAGACACAGCATTTGGGGAAGTTCCTATATTGGTTTAAGGCTAATTGTTAGGTTTACAATACTCGGAAATGAATAGTACATCAGTGACGGCTATGACATTGTTGTTAGGCTAATCCTTAGGCTTGTTTTTCCTCTGTGTGGACAACATTTGAACGTCTCACAAAATCACTTACGTCTCACAAAATGTATCTATCCATTTATTTGACTCTCTGGTCATAAGTAAGCATTACGTTTGTCTTTTGCCCTCTGGTCATAAGTAAACATTACATTTGTAGGGCTATGTGTGTAACAACATTTGAACTTACGTTTCATACTTCACATATATATCTCTTCCCTTATATCTCATTATCTAGTCTGAATGCTGATATCTAGGTCATATTCCCTTGTACATTTAATTTCCTGTATATGGATTATCTGCGTGTTTACCTGGTGTTCTGATATGGAACACCTGTTGTTTTGATCTCGCCACTGACTGACCCATAATCTTAGTATGTATTTGATTTCCCTTTCCAATCTTTACATTTCCATACCACGTGGTTCCAAGCCAAGTGGTTACTATTCCACATGTATCTTCCACCTTCACAGATCACATAATTATGGTCACGACATTACCCCCGTCTTCAAGTGCACGTCCTCGGGCACTATATTAATGATGTTGACACGTCGCTGAAGACGACGGTGGAGGATCCGGCATCAATTTGTGAGATTCCTGGGTGTTGTCCGATTGCTTGGGTAATCGAGAGGCGTACCACCAAGTATGCATGCGGTTGAGTCCAACGGCCAGTATCACGAAGAGTAAGGTAATCATCACCGTGATACCCATTCGTGACCATTCTGGAAGTTCCTCGTTGGCATTCTGCTGTTTCAGTAATGGCTGCAGCTGATCAATATAGTTGTTGATGGGTAAAGGCTCCAATCGGTTACTGCTGGGTAGGGTGATATTAGTAACATTCATGAAAAATCCATGTTCCCATGTTGTGAAGGGGAGAGGCAGTGAGAAGGGTATGGCTTGATATTTACTGGTTGCATAAATCCATCCTTGTAAATATTTGATAAAAATAGATGAAAACTCCTTAACAATTTGTGTTTTACACAGTTAGAGACAAATTGTTTTTCAAGAAACAATGATAATTTCACAAAAATCAGTATTTCTGTTATAAACTGGTCTCATGGTGGACAAATCAATAAATTGTCATAATTCCTACATACATTAAAATCATCCATTAAAAAATAATGAGTTCAGACTCACTAATAACCAAATAATGCTTTGAGATATAATATAACATGAAAGTATCAGTATGTGGAATAGGATATGGTAAATAATCCATTCTTAAGACATCAAAAGTGTCTGAGGGATCACCTCTGAGGGGAATAAGTAAGTAGAAACTCAATCCATCTAATGCAGTCTTATGTACAACTCGAATAGCAGCTCTATGCAAACCTAAAAATTCTGGTTCAGAAGGGAACAATAAACCAATAGTTTTAACAGAAATATCATCCAATAATTTCAATAACTTAGTGTTAATTACAATGTGAGGAGAAATATGGTTTTCCAACATGGTCTGTAACCCAATTCTTAAATTTATATGATCCGGAGAGATAACACTCAAGAGCTAAATGAACATGTAGAAAAGTTTCTAACATAAGCACTTCTTGATTTGTTCCAGCTATTTTATCATTTAATTTATTAAATATTTTTTCAGTTACACTCGTAGCTGTTTCCAGTTTATCTAATGCTTGGTGTACATTTGTTAAATAACCTAGAGTAACATTCAAATATGAGAATGTACATTGATAACTTTCCTTTCTTCTTGCGTAAATCGATTAAAAGATTGCAATTTATCGTTAATGTGATCTATTTAGTCTTGTGTTGCTGTACCAAAATGAGCATTTGCAATTGATCCAATAATATTTACAACATTTAAATATGGATCAAGTAATCATTCATAACAAAATGTAACTGCTTAAACTTTGAATAAAATCCAAAAACATGTCGCATAATTAAATTACTAGTAAAATCATTATCTTTTACACTATCAAGATTGCGACTAATATTGATTGTAAGGTTTTCAGCTCTTTTAATGGGTTCAGTGATATCATCAATATTTATTTTAAAAAGAAGTATAATAATAAATTACTAATATACATTTTTATGTATATTCTACAGGTTCTTTATCCTCTTCAATTGAATTTTCTAATTCACTCCCCATTGAATTATCTACTGCATTATCCACTGAATCATCATCTATATCCTCAGAAAAAACGGAAATGGATCTACGGGTTGAAGGCTTATTCTTGTCTCTCTTGTTTCACCACTGGCATGCACTGGATATACTCTCTTCACATTTAGGATTTAAATGTGGTGTAATATTATTTTCATGTATAACACGTACTCTATCTGTATGCAATGTCTTTATATTGCCGGATCTAATATTTCTTACTTTTATTACTACATCACTCACTTTATTTAACACTCTGAATGGACCTTTGTAGGCTGGTTGTAGTTTTGACGGTAACCCTTTTCTTGGTACTTGTCTTACATATATTCTGTCTCCTATTTCAATTATTATTATCTTTGCTCTCTTATTTTACTTTCTTTGTAATATTCCTTAAGCTTCCTCTAAATATAGTTGCCTTCTTGCATAAACTCTACTAGCTTTAGTTGCCATTTCCTGTTTATAATCATCAGTATTATACCATGTTTTCTCTTCTTTCATTATTTAAAAAGGGAAACAAGGATCCCTAAGGTACATTAAGAAAAAATTAACTATCTTGGAGACTTCTATGAAACGCCGTGTTATAGGCAAAATAGCTATAGGGAGCATTGTATCCCAAAGTCTAACATTATCTTGCACTAAAGTGCGTAATATATTCAATATAGTACCATCTCTCTATTACGCCATTTGTTTGTGGAAGGTATGGAGTGGTTGTTATATGTTTCATTTTCAACAAGTTAGCTACTTCTTTTAATATTTCATTAACAAATACTTTATCTTAGTCCGTAACCAAAGTCTTAGGTACTCCTTGCTTTTACATACCACTGATTCAAAAAATACTTGAGCTACTTCTATAGCTGTCTTTATTCAGCAATCAAATATTTTGTAAGTACATATATTTACATCCTTTTTATGAATTTCCTATGGGCCCAAATAAATCCATGTGTACACGCTCAAAAGGCATGTGTACATCGGGATAACTTCTCAGTGGTGTTGGGGCGTCCCACAGTCGCTTAAAGCGATTACATACCAGACATGCTTTGCAATAATTCTCAACATCTTTTTACATACCGATCCAGTATGAAAACTTTTGACATCTTGCTAAGGTAACTTGCACACCCCCATGCCCTGCAGGTAGCATAGTGTGTGCCAGTTTCAAAGCTTGATGTTTATAAGAATTAGGCATTACAATTTGTCTAGTCTTTCACCATAATTATTTTTAATCAATCTATATAACATTATTATCCACATTTATTTCTTCTAAATTCAATCTTCCAACTTTCTTTTTGTGCTTACTTAACTCTTTTTTCAATGTGTCGACATCGTAACCTTTCTTTAATAATTGTTTCAATAATTCATAATACTCATCTTCATCTAGTAATCTCATAATAATTGTTTCAATAATCCATAATACTCATCTTCATCTAGTAATCTCATAATATTTTTTTCAAATATCCATAATACTCATCTTCATCTTGTAATCTCATAATAATTGTTTCAATAATCCATAATACTCCTCTTCAAATAATTGTTTCAATAATCCATAATACTCCTCTTCAAATAATTGTTTCAATAATCCATAATACTCATCTTCATCTATTCATCTCATAATAATTGTTTCAATAATCCATAATACTCATCTTCATCTTGTAATCTTATCTATTTTTCTATATCCCATTCGAGATACATATCTGCTTTTTCTTCTGTTACTACACATAAATTTTCATCTTGCAATAACTCATTATAAACATCATTACCTTCTAGGCTATCCTCGTGATGCCTTAATCTAGACAACAGTCAGCTACCTTATTTTAATTACCGGGGATATATTCCACTTTTATATCAAATTCAGCTACTAGTAATTGCCATCTAGCGATTCTACTGTTCGCATTTGAGGTAGTTGATAGCCATACCAGGGGTCGGTGATCAGTGTGAACCATTATAGGATATCCTAGACATAATATTCTGTTTATTTTTAGACTATAAACAATTGCTAGTGCTTCCTTTTCAATGGTATTATAATTAGTCTCAGCTTTATTTAACTTTTTGCTATAAAAAAAAAGTGAGTGGTCTCAGATTATCATATTCATCCTTTTGCTGTAGGACGCCACCAATTGCAATATTAGAAGCATCCGTGTTAAGATAAAACGGTTTTTCAAAATCGGGAAAAATAAGTGTTATTTGCTCCGACAATACCCTTTTGAGTTTATCAAATGCTTCTTCAGGTTTATAATTCCATTCTATGTATTTTTTATTAATTTTTCCATTCATATGACCTTTTGTAAGTTTATTTAAGGGAGCTGCTATTTCAGCATAACCTTGTATGAATTTTCTATAGTAATTAGTCATCTCCAAAAATGATTGTAACTCTCTTACTGTTTTGGGTGTGGACATCTTATTTACAGTTTTTATTTTATTGGCTGAGGTTTTAATCCCTCTGCGGAGATGATATGTCCAAAATATTTTACACTTGTCTTAAAGAAGTGCATTTCTTTAAATTCACTTTTAATTTTGATTCTTGGAGTCTAAGGAATACCCTTTCAAGATTATCTATATTATCCATCAAATCTATACCTTGAATTAGAATGTCATCTAAGTATACATGGGTATTATGGCTTTATGTTAGGTAAGGGATATGAATTATTCATAACATGAGTATTTAAATTCCTGAAATCTATACAAAGCCTTAATTTTCCATCCTTTTTTATTACTGGCACCAAAGGTGACTGAAAAGACGATCTTGAAGGTCTTATTATTCCATGTTTTTTCCATAATTTTAATTTGTTCTTTTACTTTTCCATGAAAACAAAACTGGAATAGAGTATGGCTTTCTAGGCTTAGGGGTTGACTCTATTTGATAGTATGATAATAAAATGGAGTTGCACTTGGAAAATCACCATCATTTGCGAAGACTGATGGATATTTCATAATAAATCCCTTTAGGATCTTATTTTCATTACTGTTTACAGAAAAATGTCATCTATTGTCTGAAAAAACAATTCTGTTGTTCCTCCTTATTTTTTTCTGTTATGGTATTCACATTATCACACTCATCAACAAGCAAATAATCTTTATTACATGGCTAAACAAATCCTAAGGTTCTCCTTGGTTCTAACTCAATTTTCTCATTTGTCACATTCATATACTGCATAACGAATCTAGATTTCTTATTTTCTTTATCAGATTCTAATTTCACTATCCCCGGGCATAATGTGCGAGATCCAGCATTTCCTACTACTGGCTCAAAATAGCTATATCATAATTCACTAGACAGGTCTCTAGTACAATCAAACTTATATTCTCTCAAAAATAGCTATATAACAATCCACTAAACTGGTTTCCAGTTCTTATATTTTCTTCTCTCTAATACTGTTGCATCTGGTACTAAACACTTGAATTTACTATTCTCTATAATTTCTTTTCGTGGCGTTTTATTTTCTTTCGGTACATGCAGTGCATGTTCTAACGGTATTTCAACTGTAGTCACATTATTTCCTTCAATATATAGCTTCAGTGGGTTAGTCTGAAATTCCACATCCTACCTTTCCATAAAATGCCAGCCTAATATCAATTGTGAAGTTAATCCTCTTTCTTCACTAATAATTAATTCATAAATATAATTTCTTCCTCCTATTTCTAGTGTTAATCTTATCTTTCCTGCAGTGGCCATAACATTTCCACTTGCGTTACGGATTGTGGTTAAATCTTGAATTATTTTAATTTTTTCCTAATGCTCTCGCTAATTCAGCCCCTATTATAGAGACTCCTGCTCCAGTATCAAATAATGCTAATTGCTCCTTACTATAATTGCTCCTTACTATTTTTATCTCCTAGTTTCACTTAAATAAATACGTGGCCTGATTTTCCATTTGCTGCTCCTATAACTACCATAGATGAATCGGCAGAATCGCCACCTAGAAATATGACCAAATCGATGATATCTGAGGCTCGATAGTGTTGTGTATCGTGATTGATTAACCCACATCCTTGACAATAAGTCTTATTCTTTCCTGTTGTGGTCTGATGAACCGGGGTTTCCTGTGGGGTGATGGAGTTTACTGGAACACCCTTACTCATTTCTTTCCTTATTGCAACATCCGTAAGCTGAAGGCTTGGATGTGAGGCTACATATTTTAATGCCTTTTTATAGACAGTCAAAGGAATTTTCATATCATCTTCTGTTAAAATGTATGAGAAGTCTTTGGGTAATGCATTTATAATAATGGAAACCAACATATCACTATAAACTTCCTTGCTTGCCTGTAGACTTAAGTGATTTTAACTGTTCAACAATGCCTTCAATTCTGATGTAGAGTTCAGTTAATGTCTCTTTCGGTATACGAGTAACAGATGACAATTCATGCATAAGGCTTGACTCACTGCCTCCACAAAATACGGTAATCCGATAACCTTATTAAAATTCTTCCTTGCATTATCTGTAATTGCCCCTACATCATCATCCTTGCCAGGTGATTGTGCTTGAGCCATTTTGTCTAAGGTTTTCTTGCAACACAAGATCAAAAATTAATGGGGTTAATTCTCTAGGCCTCAATTATTTCTTTAAGCTGTTAAGCTTTAATAGTCCAGGATTAATGCATTTCATTCATATAATCACTTGAAAATTATACAATTATGAAAACTAAGTTGAAATTGCAGAAATTTTTTTCTTATGTCTTCAATTGCACGATTGCTTGCAATCTATTAATCCATTTAACAAATTCTACAATGTTGCAAAATCTATCTAACAATTTATGCAATATTGCACTTTCTGCAATGTTGCAAGGTTACAATATATTCAATGTTGCAATATATGCAATGTTGCAAAATCATCAATGTTGCAATAATATCCCACCGCTGCCACCAATTTCGTCGCTCGTTATTGCAACGTTTTCGTGTTCTGTTAATCAACTTATACTTTGGTCACGGGGTACAGAACACTAATTTCTAAAATTATTTTCATTAAAAATCTTTCCGTTTTCTATAACTTTAATTAACAAATAATCTTCCTTTGCTCCTTCTGTCATATACTAACATCAACTCCTTCTGTCATTTATTAACATCAGCTCCTTCTGTCATATAATAACATAATTCTTTCTTCTTGCTTTGACACAGATATAATCAGCACATAAGTAATTCTTCTAGGAGCATATAAAAATATTCATAATCATGGAGCAACACTTACTAAAATAATCACGGAGCAACATTTTATAAATCACAAATCCTACATAAAATATTCTTACACTAACATCCTACAGCTGCTTTCAAGACTGCATTAGAACAAGTTTCCACTTACCCCAATATCTCAACAGCTCCATTCTGAGCTCAGTTGATTACTTCCTGAGTAGAAGTCTGAGTGAATGCTGCTTCTCTAAGCGAGTAAGCCTCTTTTATTTCCAAAATCTAGACAGTTACCAATTCTCTACTGACACAGCATTTGGGGAAGTTCCTATATTGGTTTAAGGCTAATTGTTAGGTTTACAATACTCGGAAATGAATAGTACATCAGTGACGGCTATGACATTGTTGTTAGGCTAATCCTTAGGCTTGTTTTCCCTCTGTGTGGACAACATTTGAACGTCTCACAAAATCACTTCCATCTCACAAAATTTATCTATCCATTTATCTGACTCTCTGGTCATAAGTAAGCATTACGTTTGTCTTTTGCCCTCTGGTCATAAGTAAACATTACATCTGTAGGGCTATGTGTGTAACAACATTTGAACTTCCGTTTCATACTTCACATATATATCTCTTCCCTTATATCTCATTATCTAGTCTGAATGCTGATATCTAGGTCATATTCCCTTGTATATTTAATTTCCTGTATATGGATTATCTGCGTGTTTACCTGGCGTTCTGATATGGAACACCTGTTGTTTTCATCTCGCCACTGACTGACCCATAATCTTAGTATGTATTTGATTTCCTTTCCAATCTTTACATTTCCTTACCACGT
>JAXIVD010004764.1:2500-5000 GCA_036785275.1 Cancer borealis | reverse complement strand
TAACACAAGGTTTTCTCTGCCCTAATCAGAAATTAAGAAAAGTTCAGAAGTTAGATGTTCTGTAGCGTCTCCACGTGAGTCATTTATCTGTTTCTGGTTTGAACGTTTGGAGAATATGGAGAAGTGCAAGGTAGAGTCATCAGACTAAGAGTGGATAGAACACTGAGTATGGTTATAAAAGAGTGCGTGATAGGACACAACCCAGTAGAACACCACTATAGATAGGTTTAGAGAAAGAACAGTGGCTGTTTTGCACAGCAGTAATACAACGGTCAAAAAAGAAATTAAAGATGAAGGTGCAGAGGGAAGGATAGAAGCCGAAAGAGGGAAGTTCATAAATCAAAGCTTTGTGCCATATTCTATCAAAAGCTTTTAATAAGTATAAGGCAAGAGCAAAAGTTTCACCGAAACCACCAACAGAGGATGACCAATAATTAGTAAAGAAAGCCAGAAGATCGCCAGTAAAGCGTCCAGATCGGATACCATACTGACAATCAAATAGAAAGTTGTGAGCGGATAGATGCCTCCGACTCAAAGGTCTTAGAAAGATAAGAAATAAAAAGAAATAGAACGATAGGTTGAAGGATTGGAGCAGTCGTCCTTTTTGGAACAGGTTGTATGTAGGCATACTTCCAGCAAAAAAGGATTGGTAGAAGTTGATAGGCAGAAACTGAAAAGTTTGACCAGGCGAGATGCGACCACCGAAGAACAGTTCTTGAGAACAATAGGAAGGACTCCATAAGGACCATATGCCTTTCGAGGATTAAGGCCAGCGAGAGCATGAGAAACATCATTGCAAAGGATTTTAATATTAGGCATGAAGTAGTCAGGGTGTGGTGGAAAAAGCGGAACGAGCCCAGAATCATCCAATGTGGAGTTATCAACAAAAGTCTGAGTGAAGAGTTCAGCCTCAGAGACAGAGGAGATGGCAGGGGTGCCATCTGGGTGAAGTAAAGAAGGGAAAGATGAAGAAGAGAAATTGTTTGGAGATATTTTTGGCCAGATTGGAGAAGTCACGAGGAGAGAGTTAGAACTAGAAAAGATTTTTTGATATTTTCTATTGATGAAGGAGTTTCTGGGTAGTTGGAGAACAGATTTAGCGTGATTCCTGGCAGAAATACAAAGAGTGTGAATATCAGGAGATGGAAGGCTGATGTATCGTTTTTGAGCCATCACTCTATTATGGATAGAACGAGAACAAGCTAAGTTGAACCAAGGTTTGTGAGCTTTGGGGCTAGAGAAAGTGTGTGGTATTTACGCTTCGATGCCTGAGACGATCATCTCCGTTATGCGTTTGGCACAAAGAGATGGATCTCTGACACGAAAGCAGTAATCATTCCACAGAAAATCCTAATAGTTACTCTTCAGGTCATCCCACTTAGCCAAGGTATAATGCCAGAAGCACCTCCGCTTCGGTGGGTCCTTAGGCGGCACTGGAGCAATATAGATAATACTGAAATAAGATGGTGATCAGAGGAGCCCAACGGAGAGGACAGTTTGACAGAGTAAGCGGAAGGATTAGAGGTAAGGAAAAGGTCGAAAATGTTGGGTGTATCACCAGAGCTGTCAGAAATACGAGTGTGATGCTCTAGAATAAATCGTGAAGAAGAGCAAAGTTGAATGTTTGTTCACCAGGTTGGTCGTTGAAAGAAGATGAAAGTCAAAGTTGGTGGTGAACATTGAAATCTCTAAGTATGGAGATCTCAGCAAAAGGAAAATTAGTTAAGATGTGCTCCACTTTGGAAGTCGAATACTCAACGAATTTTACATGGTCAGAGAAGTTAGGAGAACGATTAACAGCACATAAGAATTTAGTGGAAGAGTGACAGTTCTGTGTAAGCCAGATGGTTGAAAATTCAGAAGATTCAAGGGCATGGCCACGAGAGCAAGTTATGTCTTTGCGAACGTTGACGCAACTTTAGATAAACAATGAGAATAGGGAAAAGAGTAGAGATTGTTGTTTGTAGCCTCAGAAGAGGAGGAGAGGCGGCGTTCCCCAGATTGAAAATTAGATTTAAGACCAAGTATGCTGTAGAAATTGATGTAAAAAAGTTATTGAAGGTATCAAGACACCTAGAGATACCAGTCCCCGGAACATTTTTTGGTCCGCTCCCCAGTGAGGGACTCCATGGCAGTGTGTGATTTTGTCATTTTAATTTAAATTCCAATTCAAGCAACTTAGCCAACAGTTTTCCCACATCCGTCTCGGCGCTAATATCATTGCCTCCCAGCATGACTATAACCAAATGGTAACCCGGCTGGAGAACTTTAGTAAATTCTAGTTATATAAACAAAAATCTGGCCCGGCTCTGACACGTCTAATCAATTGCATATTTGCAAACGGGATTGGCTCCGTTTGAGACTTCTAAGTATCACACATCATCAGCGAAGGCCCTATAATTATAGGCCACTCCAATGTAAGGTTAAGTCGACCAGCTTAAGCTTTCTGCATTGCTTATCAGTTATATTATTGTTACTAGCAGATTACCCGGCGTTGCCC
>JAXIVD010004763.1:30000-33376 GCA_036785275.1 Cancer borealis | reverse complement strand
GGGAGAAAGAGGGGAGAAAGAGGGAGAGCATGTAGAAGCCAAAAGGAGGTGGAGGGGGTAAAGAGGATTTGGGTAAGAGATGGGATTATAGAGAAAGAGTGAGAGAAGAGAGAGAGAGAGAGAGAGAGAGAGAGAGAGAGAGAGAGAGAGAGAGAGAGAGAGAGAGAGAGAGAGAGAGAGATAAAGAGAGAGAGAGAGAGAGAGAGAGAGAGAGAGAGAGAGAGAGAGAGAGAGAGAGAGAGAGAGAGAGAGAGAGAGAGAGAGAGAGTCATTAAGTGAGAGAGAAAGCAAAAACCTGGAAGAGAAAAGAAAAATGAAGGAACAGGAGAACACAGAGATGGGTGAAGACAAAGAGGAGGAAAAGAGAGGGAGAGAGAGAGATATTGGAGAGAGGCAAAGAAGAAGAGGGAGAGTGTGAGGGGACAAGGAGAGAAGATAAATCAAGCTGTCTGTCTGTCACGCTGATAATAGAACTGGGAAGGAGAGAACAATGGAGGCTCGTGTGTAAGCTTGTAAATAGACAAATAGATATGATAGATAGATAGATAGATAGATAATTTGATAGGGAAATAGAAAAGATAAAGATAGATGAATAGATAGATAGATAGATAGAAAAATATATAGATAAGAAGATATAAGGGTAGATAGATAAGTAGAGAGAGAGATAGATAGATAAATGAATAATCAGATAAATAAACAAATAAATAGATAGAAAGATATATAGATAGACTGATAACGTTAGATGGATAGATAGATAAGAGGACAAACAGATGACCAAATATACAGAAACATAGATAACGATATATATAAATTACTTGAGAGATAGATATGATAAACAAAAATACAAAATTGTAAAAGAACATAAACAAAAACAACCATATAGATTCAAACAAGGACAGAGTGAACACACAAACAATTAAACAAACAAACAAACCCAGTACGACACTCTTCCACTTCCAATAAGAGTAAAACAACACGATATGATTATACAAACACATATTTACAAAGGAAAACAAATAAACATACAAACAACACAAACTTAATGATAAATACAGGAACCGGTATTCATAAACACTGACAAACACTCAAATACGAAGGAGTAGTAGTAGTAGTAGTAGTAGTAGTAGTAGTAGTAGTAGTAGTAGTAGCAGTAGCAGCAGCAGTAGTAGTAGTAGTAGTAGTAGTAGTAGTAGTAGTAGTAGTAGTAGTAGTAATAGTAGTAGTAGTAGTAGTAGTAGTAGTAGTAGTAGTAGTAGGATAATAATAGTAATGATAAGAATAATAATAATGATAATAATAAAGACAACAACAACAACAACAACAACAACAACAACAACAACAACAACAACAACAACAACAACAACAACAACAACAACAACAACAACAATAACAACAACAACAACAACAACAACAACAACAACAACAAACAGTAATCAACAAACACCATTACAGAGACAGGTATACAAAGTTACTAAGTAGATTAATTATACATCATAATAATGTATTAACTACAATTAACACCCAAAAATATGCAATCATCTCTCTTTCTCTCTATCTATCTATTTATCCATTTATTTATCTATCAAGTAATTTATCTATTTACCAATGTATTTAATTTATTTTTGAAAGATAATTTAATCCCTTTTCATTTTCTCTCACAACCTTTTCTCTTTGTACAGTTTTCAACCACCAAAACAACACATTTTTACCTTTCTCTTTGCACCTATAATTCTCCAGCCACACCATTCATTTCATTCACTAACTATATATCTTTATCTTATCCTACTTTTCTCATTCATTCATCATCTTTATTCCTCCGTATCATTCTTTTTTCTTATCCTCGTTCTTGATTCTGTACTAGCCAAGCATTTTAATCCAAGAATTTACAACACATTCTCTAACGCCTCACTGTGCTAAAAATGTGGTGATTTGTGGCTGTATAAACACACTTTACCAATCCACACACACACACACGCACACACACACACACACACACACACACACACACACACACACACACACACACACACACACACACACACACACACACACACACACACACACACATCCATACAGGGAGGGTGATGTGTTGTCCCGTTAAAAAAGATTATATACAAGCACAAGGGAACGGTGATGGCTGGACGCTGCGTACCAATGACATAACCTACGCACTGGATGGAAATACTGCCAGTGTTATGAGGGGGAAAAGTACGGTTATGTTCGTTGTATTAATGGTTCGGTAAAACTTCTAAATAATTATTGTTGTTGTTGTTATTATTATTATTATTATCATTATTATTATTATTATTGTTGTTTTTACTTGTTTTATTAATATTGTGTTTATTTTTATTGTTTATTCGTTATCATTATTACTAGATATGTAAACACACTCGCATCCGTGAAAAAAATAAAGAAAAGAGAAATAAAGAAAAAAAGGGAAAGAAAGGAAGGATGGAAGGAAGAGAGACAGCAATCAAGAAATATTTACCTTATAAAATCGAGTGAAAACACATTTGGGGATAAAATCAAAACACTCTAACACATTCTCTTCCATCGACACGCAGCGGAAACAAAACAATCATGGACGCCAATACACCAATTCACGACCCCCTCCCCCCTCTCCACCCCCTCCCCCCAACCTCTTCCCCCTCACCCACCCCCCGACACACACAAAAATAAAAGGCAATAATAATAAACAGTGTGCCGCCAACAAGTGCACAGACACGCAAATGAATGAGCAACACAATGCGTGGGAAGGGAGGAAGGAGGGAAGGGGAGTAGGTGGAGGGGAAGGGAGGTGAGGGTGTCTAGCAATGGCGGCGGAGCAACACCAACAACACAATCACAACCCTCAACAACACCTTCACTCCGCCCCTTTAAAAAGCCTCATAACAGGAAAACCACGTGTATTAAACCTCGTAGCTCATAAATTCTCTTAAAACTCAATCACTTTTGGTAAACAGAGGATATATTTCACTTAGGGTTAAGGGGTAATTATCACCCCTACAGAAGCTAGTGCGTTGAAATACCGCCTTGACGTAGGGGCAGCGGGGTCACTCTAAAAGGGTCGCGCTACACACTTCATTACGTCGAGATAATACCACTCCTGAGGGCTGAGGGGCGTTTAGGGGCTGCGTGGAGGCGTGGAAGGGGTACCATAGTGAAATTGGTATGGCTAAAAGAAGTGATTGAGGTCTAGTGCGTCTATGGAATGAGTCGGAAGTGAAAGAACTATCCAGAGGTCTGTGGTTTTGTTGTGTATTCGTAAGACCGTTGTGAGCGTGCAGGACCCAAGAGAAATGTGAGGCCTTAGTCTGCAGGGACGTGGGTCAAATTAGAAAAAAATATCAAAAGGACTGAGATGAGGAGAAAACTT
>JAXIVD010004763.1:17500-22500 GCA_036785275.1 Cancer borealis | reverse complement strand
ACGTGAAAATATGTAACATAACACTCCAAAGCGAAGCACTAAAAGTGCCTGTTAGGGGCGAGTGACAATACTTTTCTTGATCTGTCAGCACAACGAGCAGGGAAGGTTCAGTATTGCGTGCCTGCGCGCCACTCAGTATTTGTCAACAAAAGACAAAGATGGCGGAGCTAATCTGCAGAATCTCCGGTTTATCGGCTACTTATGTCACTGTTGAACGTTGAACGACATCAAGTGTAATACAGTAACTAATAATGCCTTTAAAATATGTGGTTCAAGCAGTGTAAAGTTCATATAATTGCATGTATAATGAAAACAGGATGTGATATATTACCGTGTAAAAAAGTTCCTAACGGTAGAGCCTTTTAATATATTATTTGCGTTACAGATGCCTCTGAAACAACACAAATTTGTTGTCCTCACTGAAAAAAAATGTTTGGCTGTCACTGCAGGAGCAGAACGAAGTAAGATAACGTTCTTCTGTCAAGATATCCTGGAATGGTGACTGATATAGGCCTGGCAACAGATACACGCACACACATTGTAGGGAGGACTGGAGATGAATCATGATTTTACGGAACATAGGAAGTCACAGTTTGACTGTTGGTTAGGTTATAGAGCAGAGAACAACATTAAGTTATCAGTTGAGGAAGGTGTCTCCCATTCAAGTCATAAACTGTTACGTACACACTTGGGAGATATGATATATTCCATATTCTCTGATAAGTAAATAGTAAAAACATGATACTAACCTACAGAATATACCACTATTTTGTATAAACATAAGAAATATAATTTGAACAGAAATCTGTGTATTTTTCTAACCTCCTCTACACAACATTACTCTAAAATCTAGATGATGTTTATTTACGAAACTAACTTAACACATCCCGTATTTCCCCAAAATGTCCCTGATTTCCTTTTTTACGGACAGCACGAGAACATTACCCCTCCCTTCCTTCCTTTCTCCTCCTCTACCTTTTCTTCCTACGCCTCCTTCTCCCCCTTCGGCAGCGGAAACTTTGGAGTGTGGTCAAACTTTACTTTTCTTTTGCTAGTTTTATTGCAATCACATCTGGAGTTAGACAGTTCCCGGGCAGGTAATGATCAGGGGACGAATGGTAACCCTTCCTCCTCTTTCCGCCCACTACCAAAAGTGATGAATTTGAATGATGAGAAGAATCACAGTTGTATGCACTAATATCAGGAAATACCATGAAAAGGTTGTGTATGTTTTATTGAAAAATTAATAAATATTGATAGAAAGTATTGCAAGCTTACCATTTTACCTAGCTCTCACCTTCCACAAGAATTTTCTGCCACTATATTTTGTTCCCATGTCATTCACTGTAGGTGTCTCAATCTTATCGATGTTTCCTTCCATATACTCGTAAATAGCAAAAATTACGTTAAATAGGACAAGGAAGATAACATTAATCAACAGTTAAGTTATTCATAGAAATTTTAGAAATTTTTTTTGCTCACAACAGTAATAGGCTTTTATATAATGCATTAATTCATATACTTGCTAGGTTAATTTCAATGGTTTTCCTGTCTATACGAAATTATTCATAAAATCATTAAAAACACACGGCGCTATTGAATCCGCGACTCTCACAGGCTTATGTGGCTTGTCCTTCTCTACGCTTCTCTTGCCATCTTAAAATTTCAGTTCTTGCGGCAACAGCTGCTGCTCCATCCAATATAAGGTAATCTGCAAGCTCCTTCAGGACGATAAGAGGGACTGCCGGAAGCCACTGACGGCCGCCATATTGGTAGCAATACATATTAGCAGGAACTTTATACTAAGAGGACGGTCCACTCCTGTGGGCGAAGGCCGCGCAAAGGCAAACGCCGCCAAGCGGCCAGACGGATAAAGCACTCAGCTGTCACACTGAAACACGTAGAGATGAAAATTATTCATGCACGCAGCTTTTTATTGGTATATACTTTGCCAAGATGGGAACTCGGTCGTGCTCAGCAATGTACTGCTCAAGTAATTCAAAGTGGAATAAGGATTTGTCCTTTTTTCGCTTTCCCAAGGATCCTAAGAGGCGAGACAACTTTATTTTGTAGGCTCAGAAGTTCCTGAACTATAATCTGAGGGGGAGAAGAGTTTTGCATTTTTCTATGTATATACCACAGTATTGTTGGAATGTATTTTCATTTCCCTTTCTATAATGTATAACACTGTCACTACAATGAAAATATATTTAATTCATACCTTTTCATAGATAAAGATTTATTTTTCTCTCTCTTTCTTACATACAAGTAGAATCACTGAGGAAGTGTTTGTATGCTTCATAAAAGCTGGTGTGGATACGAGCTTGGTTGTGATTGGTCGTTGGCAGAGGAGGGATGGTTGTGATTGGTCGTTGGCAGAGGAGGGATGGTTGTGATTGGTCGTTGGCAGAGGACGGATGGTTGTGATTGGTCGTTGGCAGAAGAGGGAAGAGACTGGATCTAAGAGATCCTTAGGTCCAAGCTGTTTACTACCTTCATATTTTGACCACCTCAGGTTTGCAGCTATGATAAAAAGGTAATAATGAATTCAATGAATAAAATGCCAATCTCCGCACACTCCGGACCTTCCCGTGCACTGCGCCGCGCCCTCAAGGGAGCGATGTGCATGGCACGGGACCGGAACTACGTGACGCACACCGACAACCCGATGCTCAAGCCTCCACCGGACAGTTCCGCAGCTTTCTTCCGGTCCTTCCCCGCTCACTTTGACGTCACTGACAAAAGTGAGCAGGAAGTGATTCGGTTTGAGTTCTGGAACGTGCCGTTGGACAAGCTGCCAAGCCGTCCGGGCCATCCTAAGCAGCCTGGCCAGCTTGTGGCACATCGAGTACGCCGCGTGGCACGAGAAACTGGTGTGGCACTGAACAGGGTGCACCTGGTGCTGCTGGTGCCGAAGTACAGCCACCGTATTGTGCAGCTGGAACAGCGTGCACTGGAAGGACTGGGTGCACACCTGGAAGTGTTCCCACACCAGTTCTTTTCAGGTGTAAACTACCTTCAACGCTTGCCTCGCTGTCAGCTCCTGACGAGTCAGATGATGGTGGATCAGTTCCAGGACGTGTACGGATCTGCAGCCAATCTTCCCAAGATTAGCTGTCATGATTTTACGTGCCGCTACCTGGGTGCTGGTCCTGGCGACGTTGTACTCTCAAGCGGTGCCCTTGGGGGTCCATGCTCATGGCGGCTTGTGTTGCCGTCCCGTCGTCCTCCACCTCTCTATACACAGGAACTAGACCAGCGCGTAACGCAGCGTAGTAACGTAAAATTACAGTATAGGGAGTACATCAAGGGTATCACTTCAGACCCCAACTATTGTTAAGGTGGATGGCTAATAAGTTCAGTTGTTTTATGCAGTGAGTTGGCAGCGTAGGTCGCCTCTGCATTATTCTTTGTAACGCTTTTTCATAATCTTGTGTGAACGCCAGTACTCTGACGTGAGGTACTGAGTGTTTGCGTTATCAATACATACATGTAGTTTTCATTGTCCCTCCCCCCTCCTCTTCCAACTTTGTATGAGGCAATGTCACGCTAACATATAATTTTGATTATGTTCTTGTATTGGTAATAAATGTTAATCTACCTATGCTTATTTTTTATGATAAACTTTACAAATATATAATCTGCAATATAAAGTGCACTTTTTGTCTCTCTGTATCTTTGTTCACGAACTATTCCTTCAGTTTTCAAGATGGAGACTCATGGGGTGCCAGAATTGGTTTTGAGCAAATATTTTTTGTCCCCTCTCTCCCCAGTGGGTGGAGGGGTGAATAGGCAGGTCATGTATCAGCCTAATGGTTACATGGCATTATGACCAAGCTACTCGTGGTCATTCCTTGAAACAAGTTCAAGTTTTCATGTTCGTACTGAGGTGTGTTGTGAGTGGTTGTAGTGTGGAATTACCTTCCACAGACTGGTTACCTCATCTATCCTGCCAACATTCAAGTCCACTCTGCACTAATATCTTTGCAGTAATGTGTTTAAGTATTATGATAAACGTTTATAGTAAATGCAGGTTAAGCTACAAATTTCAGACCATATACATAGTCACATGTTTGGTGTGCCTGTGAATGCTGACTCCCTTATGTTCCATTTCTCCAAAGCCTGATGCCATTCTTTATGATGTATAAATGTGTGTGTGTGTGTGTGTGTGTGTGTGTGTGTGTGTGTGTGTGTGTGTGTGTGTGTGTGTGTGTGTGTGTGTGTGTGTGTATGTGTGTGTGTGTGTATGTGTGTGTGTGTGTGTGTGTGTGTGTGTGTGTGTGTGTGTGTGTGTGTGTGTGTGTGTGTGTGTGTGTGTGTGTGTGTGTGTGTCTCACCTGGTGGGCTTCCCAGTACCTAGGACAAACCCGACGGCCCAGCGGAAGCTACACTCTGCTGATGCGCCAGCTAGCCCATCCAAAATTGTACAACTAATTGACACACACTTAGCAAGAAACAGCTGGATAGTGCATCAAGATTCTCAGTGCTACCATTAATTCAGGGATGACATGTCATGATACTGTCCATAATGAAAGGTTATCAACAAAGAGCTGATGAGTATTGTAGATTCATTTGTAAAAATATATATCTTAGTGCAGTTATTATGTTAACAATTACATGAAGGTATATTTAGGTTTACTACTTACAAAAAGCTACATGTGAATTAATTACTTCAGATAATGTGTTTAAAGGTGATGATGATGAAGGAACACTGATGGTGGTGATGATAGTGTGGTAGGCTGGTTATATCAATGTTTTCTATTAATGGCTGATTGATGGTGAAAATATTGAGGGTAACAAGTGCTGGTTTACTAAAATTATCACTAGTGCCTGTTATAGAATGGGGCACACCAGTCAAGAGTGGGTGCTGTGGAACTGATCAATTGGAGAGGCATGTGGAAAGGCTATATGAGATATGGTGGTACAGCTATAGTTACATTATAGGAATACCGGCAGGTATCACACTCAATTGGGTTAAACCTTAACATAATGCATAAATT
>JAXIVD010004763.1:0-7500 GCA_036785275.1 Cancer borealis | reverse complement strand
TGAGTAGATGAAGGACACAAGGATGAAGCAAAAATAACGTTACTTTTAGAAGCCATCTAGTGGAGACGGTAGAGAGGTGGAGGAGGAATGAATAAGTGGAAGGAAGCAAGAACATATGAGTTACCTGTCACAAAAGTTGAAGAGGTAGAGGAAAGACTAACATGTGACAAGGAAACGTGAGGAAAGTTATGAGTTAAAGGCAAGGTGAGGGAGGCGAAGGATGAATAGCAATGAGACGGAAGGAAACAGAGGAAAGAAAGAAGACAAAAAAAAGGTCGAAGAAGGAAGAAAACACACAAGCAGAAGACAAAGAAGAAAAAAACCGATTAAAATGAGAAAATCAAGAGGAAAAAAAGTTTATGTAAAAAAGAAAATGGAAAATAAATGGGAAAAGGAGAAAAAATTGTGAAGGAAGAGGCAGAAAGCTATAAATAGTAACAGAGAAAATGCATAACGTATGAGACGAAAGGAAAAGGGAAGGGAAGGGAAGGGAAGGGAAGGAAGGGGAGGGAAGGAAGGGGAGGGAAAAGGAAGCCAGACAAAAAAACAGGTCGATATTTTCTGACAGTCACTTCGTTATTCTTACTTTCCCCTTCAAGTAAAAAGAAAACAAATGAGGCAAACAATGAAGGACAAAAGCAAACACAAAAAAATAAGAGAAAAATATAGAAATAACAAAGATACTACAGGAGAGAAAATATAGAGACAAATGTGCAAGCAAAAAAAAAAAAAAAAAAAAAAAAACAGTGACGGTATTAAAAGACAGAATCAGTTGACAGAAGACAAACAAAGCACTGTCCTCTGTCTCCGCTATAACTAATCCTCTGTTTCACCCTCTGTACTTCACGTTCTCACCACCACCTTCAATCCTCTCCTGCTCCTACTCCTCTTCCTTCTCTATATGGCGCCTTCCTCTCCTTATAAATCAAAATAACGCAGGAAAATATCTTGCTATGATACCAAAACGTCTTCTATTTGGCAAAGAATGAGGATAGATTCAAATATATGCATGAAAAACTGCATCATCATCCTCACCCTATCGCAGCCAGCTACCAAAGAGGACGGGAAGGGAGTCACGAATTCAGGCCAGGAAACCATCAGTCCTTAGGTGTGACGCGGCGTGTTGGGAGGCGGAGAGTGTAAAGAAAATTTCAAGAGGTTTTAACTCAAGTAACTTCGCTGACACTGGCACGTCCACCACCACTGCTATTTCTCTCTTCCTTTTTTTTCTCCCTCTCTCTCTCAAAGTGTGTAAGTGTGTTTTTTGAGTATGGAAGTATGCTCATAAGTGTGTAATTGTTTTTATAAGTGTGTAAGTGTATTTGAAAGTGTATAAATGCGCGTATGTTTGTGGTGGGCGCTTCTATTCCTTGTATGGGAATTAATGTCTCTCATAATAATCCTTCTGCCTAACCACATTACTCACTAACGACCTCATTAATCATGCCGTGTTTACTTCACTAATATTATAACTCTGACCATAAATACCGACCCTACGCCATTAGCAGAGCAGGATTCCCACGACCACCATCACCACTACCACAATTACCACCACCACCACCACCACCACGAACACATCCATATGCCTAAAGGGAAACTAATATATCACAATGTAATTATCCAAACAAACAGAATATGTATTATCTTCCCTAAGGCCTTATCATCCCCCATCCCTTCCTTCCTCCCTTCCTTCCTCCCTTCCTTCCTCCCTTCCTCTCTCCCTCGTGTATGTAGTGGTGGGGGGATAGGGGGGTGGAGCAGCCTAGTGTCTTTCTGTACACGAACTATGCTTGAGCTATTCAGTCTAAAATGCAATTGGCTATTTATTCTGTGTTAATTAGTCATGTCTGAATCACCTGTCTTGTTGCATGAGAGTGTGTGCAACAATATATAATTATGTTACTGTTATTAACATTATTATAACTGTTACCATTATCATTATTATTACTATTATTATTATTAGTATTATTATCAGGATTATTGTTATTATTGTTATTACTATTACTTTTATTACTATTAGTAGTAGTAGTAATAGTAGTAGTTGTAGTATTAATAGTAGTAGTAGAAGTTAATTTGTGTGTGCGTGTGTGCGTGTGTGCGTGTATGTGTGCGTGTGTGTTTGTATGTGTGTGTGTTTGTGTTTTGCTAGACATACAGCACACACACACACACACACACACACACACACACACACACACACACACACACACACACACACATACACACACACACACACACACACACACACTATCATCATCATAAAACAAACACCAAGGCATTACTCAGTCCTCTTTTACACACCTTCCTGCACCTTCCTCCTCTCTCTCCCTTCCTCTTCCCTCTTTCTTCCTTTCCCCTACTCCTCCAACCCTTTCTCTCTTCTCTTCCTCTTTTTTCTTAACTCCCCCCTTCTCCTATTTTTTCCTCCCCTCTTTTTTTTTTATCTCCCCTCTGCAGGTACTCTTTCCTCCATCTCCTCACTCCTCGCCTCACCACATCCCTTCACTGTTTCCCTCCAACCTTCTTTACTCATCTATTTCTACTATAAATCCTGCTTCCTTTATTTCCTATCTTTATCTATATCCTTCTCTACCACTAACCTTTTACTCTCTTTTCCTTAGTCACCTCTTTCTGACCCTAAACCTCATCCCTGTTTCCCTTCCTAACCCGTTTCTTACCTATCTTCCCTTCCTCTTCCTAATATCTTCCTCCCCTGCCTCCTCACTTCCCTTCCCCTTCCCCTAACTTCAATTCCACTGCATTCCACACCACTGCCTTTCTCTCCTTAGCCTCGTCTTCCGCCTCTATCACCTCAGGGCAAGAACGGGGTCGTGCCTTCCCTACGACAGCTTGTTGCAAATATCATACAACTGCAGAATGACCTCGGGAACCCAGCCAAGTTCATGCAGAGGAGGCGGCACTAGTGAGGGAGGTGAGGCGGGGTCACGCAAAGGGAGGGGTGTGTGTGAGTGTGTGTGTGTGTGTGTGTGTGTGTTTAGAGTAATGAGTGATCGTAGTGGTAATGGTTGTATTCGTATAAGTAGTAGTAGTGGTAGCAGTAGTAGTAGTAGTAGTAGTAGTAGTAGTAGTAGTAGTAGAAGTAGTAGTGGTAGTGGTAGTAATAGTAGTAGTAATTCATATCATGCCCTAGTAATCTATTAATCTAAGCGGGACGTGGAAGAGCTCAACAAATACATACACACATACACACATACACACACACACACACACACACACACACACACACACACACACACACACACACACATACGCAGTTGTTAGATAATTTGGTTTCGTGACACTGCGCGACGCACTTCAGTAATGTACCTTGTGACCTGATCTCTCTCTCTCTCTCTCTCTCTCTCTCTCTCTCTCTCTCTCTCTCTCTCTCTCTCTCTCTCTCTCTCTCTCTCTCTCTCTCTCTCTCTCTCTCTCTCTCTCTCTCTCTTCTATGTATCCTTCCTCCTCTTTAATTTGTTCTTTCCTCTGTTTCCTCTTCTCCTCTCTCTCTCTTCGAACACTTCCTCCTTTCTTCACTCTTTTTTTCCCTCTCTCTTTTCTCTTTCTCTCCTTTCCTCTCTCCCCTTTCTTCTTTCTTCTCTTCCACTTCTTTTCTCTCCTTCAATTAATCTTTCCCCGCTTCACACTTTGTTCTTCCTCCTCTTCCTCTCTTTCTCTGCCTTCTTTCTTTATCTTCCCTTTCTTCTCTCCTCTTCTTCATGTACTCCCTTTCTTCCTCCACCCTCCCCGCTTCCTCCCTTCTTCCTGCTCTCTTTCCTCCCTCTCTTTCTCCCTCCATCCATCCTTCCCTCCTCCCCCTCTCCCACACCCTCCACTCATCCTATCATTGGGAGAAAAAATAACTTTCATTTAACTATCTTTTCCTTCCAGCAGTTCGTTCGCAGATTTCAGTTACGGTGAAATTAACTATATTTTTCCTTGGGGTGTGTGTGTATCTGTGTGTGTGTGTGTGTGTGTGTTTGTGTGTGTGTGTGTGTGTGTGTGTGTGTGTGTGTGTGTGTGTGTGTGTGTGTGTGTGTGTGTGTGTGTGTGTTAGGTCATCAAAAAGCTCAAACTACAACACTTTTTTTTTCTCTTACCTCAAGCTGCACCGTGGACGAAAGATAAAGCCAAGTTTGCTAAGTTCAACCTTGAGCAAGTTTGGTGTATTAGGCTTATCTTTACCCTACTTTCATTATCTTACTTTTACTTAACCGCATCGACCGCCTTCCCTTAACTACCTTCTAATTAGAAACATATTTGCTTTATCATCATTAGTCAAGTCATTTTACGAAGATAGGGTGGAGTAACGCATTCCAATTATTACTTTCTCTCAAGAGTGTATAGATCCCTTAATTAAATGAGCAACACTTACTCACACACTATTTTTTTTTTCTCTCTCTCTCTCTCTCTCTCTCTCTCTTTCTCTCTTTCTCTCTTTCTCTCTCTCTCTCTCTCTCTCTCTCTCTCTCTCTCTCTCTCTATGCTGCGGATGTACTAATTCTTTTGTTTTGTTGTCTATACAAATGTAGCGTTTAGTCATTACAAATCACATCCATTTCATCTCCTATCGCATGAACACAATGGACTAAAAATGTTATAAAAAAAATAAACATAAGAAATTAGGTAATGTATTTAACGCAGATCCACTTCATTTAAAGATAATATTTCAACGTTGTCATAGAGTTTAAATAAGATTTCACTCCTTTTAAGATACTTTTGCCACTTTTGCTCTAAGGAAGATTTTAGTTCGTTCCATCTTCACTTTTTTTCTCTCTCTCCTCGCCACTAAGCCAAGGAAAGGATGATGATGGGAATGTTTCCTCAAATGGCCTCCATCTCACCCATTTAGAAAGGCAAACAAGATTAAAGAAAATGACACTAGTACACAGTCTCAATTTTTCTTTCTTGTTTACCCTTCCTCCCTTTTTTATTGTTTGCCTTCTTTCTTTTATAGTTTGGTTCTTCCTTTACTTGTTTATTCCATTTCCTTTGTTGTTCTCTGTTTATTCATTTTTCTCTTTTTTTCTCTCTCTGGAAGCTTATCAATTTTTTCTTTTTATCTCTCTTCTCTGTGTTTATCCTAGCTTTGCTTTTTTTATTTCTGCATTCTAGGTGGGCTATTTTTTGTCCTTCTCTCTCTCTCTCTCTCTCTCTCTCTCTCTCTCTCTCTCTCTCTCTCTCTCTCTCTCTCTCTCCTCTCTCCTCTTTCTCTCTCTCTCTTCCCTTGGTACTGTGAGGTGTGTGGAGAGGTAGAGAGTAAATAGTTTAACATCCTTGCAGGTCGTGTTACACTTTTCTACACCTTCCTCTAAGTTCCAAGGTCTACAGGCATTAGGAACAACTTTCATGATTGTGCTGATAGTGTTACAGAGAGAGAGAGAGAGAGAGAGAGAGAGAGAGAGAGAGAGAGAGAGAGAGAGAAGAGAGAGAGAGAGAGAGAGAGAGTTCTTAGGTCTAGCTTTCTTTCCCATGCAGCACTGTAACACACTTTGATATTCTCTCTCTCTCTCTCTCTCTCTCTCTCTCTCTCTCTCTCTCTCTCTCTCTCTCTCTCTCTCTCTCTCTCTCTCTCTCTCTCTCTCTCTCTCTCTCTCTCTCTCTCTCTCTCTCTCTCTCTCTCTCTCTCTCTCTCTCTCTGTCTCTCTGTGGAAGTTGCAGGATTTATGAAAAATTACACAGAAGTCACGTCTCACAGCAGGAAAGTTACTTCGTGTGTTTGAGAAATGTTGAGAGAAAGAGAAAAAAAAGACTGATTGAAAGAGAGAGTGTGTGTGTGTGTGTGTGTGTGTGTGTGTTGTGTGTGTGTGTGTGTGTGTGTGTGTGTGTGTGTGTGTGTGTGTGTGTGTGTGTATATTTATTATGGCATGAAGTCCGCACAACACATTTAGGAAGGAGAAAACACACAAGGCATTACTAAAACAATGCTTAAAATCCTTCATACGTACCGCAGCAAATGGTTAATAATTAGAAAATATGAATAGTAATAGATAATACGAGGATGACGATGAGGAAGAAGAAGAAGAAGAAAAACAAAAACTCTTCCTTCTCCTCCTCTCTTCCTCCTTTTCTTTCTCCTATTACTACTACTACTACTTCTTTTTTTACTATAACTACTACTACTACTACTGACACTATTACTGCTACTAACTACTACTACTACTACAAAAGAACGTGTATACTACAGATCATCATTATCACCGCTCATAACCATCACCCCTTTCCATGACTTTCCATCACCACACATCACCACACATCACTACACATCACCTCCCATCACCTCCATTTTAACGTCCATTATACCAGCATCACCTACTTACCCCCACCCTACCTCACACCATCCCACTCCCCTCACCCTCCCCTCGGTCATCACTTTCCATCACACACTGCAAAACGACAGGTGCATCCAGTACAAAAAAGGATGCAAAGGGATGGAATTATTCAGTTGATTTACCTTATGGTCACCTGTTTGTATGTTGAGTTCAAACGAGTTATGAAATTGCACTGATAATTAGGTTTTTTTCTCGTTTTTGTTGTGTGGTATAATGAAAGTTTAGTCTTTTGTTTTTTATATATTTTACGTGGAGACTCGTACCTTCTATTCCTCTTCCTTTTCCTCTTCCTCCTCCTCTTCCTTTTCCTCTTCCTCCTCCTCATCTCCTCTTCCTCATATATTACTTTGCAAGACACCACATTAAGAACACGAACAGCAGAAACAATAGCAATAAAAATAATAAAATAAAAAACATATCAGGTGAAAACACAACATTTGCGGTGTGTGTTGGTTGTGTGCCAGGAGCCAACACGAGCCTGTTTACCTTGCTGATGTACTACACGAGATAGAGAGTTGAGTCGCATCGCTAATTGTGGCCCTTCACCTGAGCGATGATGGCACGTTAATGGCAGGTAAACGTGTGATTTCACCAGCTTCTCCGCTTACCTGGAATCACGTCGGTGTTCCAGTGAGTGATTGATTGGATGCAAGACAAACACACGCTGGAGGATGAGGGCGTGGAGGGGAGACGAAGAGGGGAAAAGGGGAAGCCAAGAGGGGAAAAGAGGAAATAAATGTAATATTCTGCACGTATGACTGTCCACCATTGATTATTTAGATTTAAGAGAGAGAGAGAGAGAGAGAGAGAGAGAGAGAGAGAGAGAGAGAGAGAGAGAGAGAGAGAGAGAGAGAGAGAGAGAGAGAGAGAGAGAGAGAGAGAGAGAGAGAAAGAGAGAGAGAGCACCAGATGTAGATAAAATAATTCAAAGGGAGTTATGCAAACAAATTTATTATGTAGGCGAATATAAATAAGTAAGGGTGTATGCCTATGAAACAGTATAAGTGGAAGATGAAAGTGCTCTCTCTCTCTCTCTTTCTCTCTTTCTCTCTCTCTCTTTCTCTCTCTCTCTTTATCTATCTATCTATTCTATCTATTTATCTATGTATATTTCTTCCCTCTCTCTCACACACATACGTAACATAAAACAAAATAACCATAACCACAC
>JAXIVD010004762.1:30000-33381 GCA_036785275.1 Cancer borealis | reverse complement strand
AGACATAATTAAAAGAAAAAAAAAAACTGAAAACAGTAGTTGATAGTAGTAAGTAGTAGTAGTAGTAGTAGAGTAGTAGGTAGTAGTAGTAGGAGATGTCATAGTAATCGTAGTAATTGTTATTGTTATTATTATTGGAGGAGGAGGAGGAGGAGGAGGAGGAGGAGGAGGAGGAGGAGGAGGAGGAGGAGGAGGAGGAGAGAAGAGGAAGAGGAAGAGGAGGAGGAGGAGAGGAGGAGGAGGGGAGAGGAGGAAGAAGAGGAGGAGGAGGAGGAGGAGGAGGAGGAGGAGGAAGGAGGAGGAAGAAGAGGGAAGAGGAAGAAGAAAAAGAAGAGGAAGAAGAGAGGAGGAGGAGGAGGAGGAGGAGGGGGAGGAGGAGGAGGAGGAGGGGATAAACTAACACAGATGGAGAACAAACAATAGCAGGTCTGTTGTCGCTTACGAGGGTGTTTGTGACGATCTTCACTATCTGATCTAAAGTTTGTGGCGCAGTATAGTAAAGGCGAAGGCTCCTCCCCACCCAGTGTTCACTTTAGTTGTGGCTGGCAGAGAAGGAACAAAAAAACACGGATGATGGAATAAATAAAACTGCGTAAAATGTTCATAAGAAAGAGATTAAAACTATCACTACTACTACTACTGCTACTACAACTGTTACAGAAATTTCATGCATACATTCGCGTAACTTCAATAAAATTAGTAGCAAATTGTTGTCAAAATACTTGTCTAGTTTGCCCTTGATAGATGTACATTTTTATACCATCAAACAACGTTGCAGAGCAGAGAGTTACTGACGTTAACGACCCAATTGAAGAAATGTTTGGCTTAATTAGTTAATAATAATTTTATATTTGTTCAAACTTCACGTAATATATGAACGATCGACTGTGGAATAATGTTCTGCATCGATTTTATAAGGAGGAGGAGGAGGAGGAGGGAGGAGGAGGAGGAGGAGGAGGAGGAAGAAGAGGAAGAGGAAGAGGAAGAGGAAGGAGGAGGAGGAGGAGGAGGAGGAGGAGGAGGAGGAGGAGGAGGAGGAGGAGGAGGAGGAGGAGGAGGAGGAACACATAGGAACACATAGGAAGAACAAACAGCAACAGGCCTACTGGTCCTTACGAGGCTGTTTGTGATAAACTAGACTACACTATCTAATCTGGGGTGAAGGATACAGGATAGTAAGGGTGAGGGATTCTCCCACCAGCCACGACTGGCAGGAGAGGAAGGCCAACCATGCAATATAAGTAAAAATAAATAAATAAATGCGTGGAATTAGATTAGACTAGCCTATTACTACTGTCACTAACACTACTTCCTGGTAAGCGATGTCAGGCCCCTAGCGACGTCCTTCCGAATCGAGATTTTGTAATTACTGTACATTAGAAGGAACTTGCTCAAAGTTTACTATGTTGACGAATAATGTTTTAGTTGCGGATTGGCTTCTAAATATTTGTTTAGTCTATTTTTTAATGTATTAATTGTTTTACTGTCGACGACATTGGCGGGCAGGGAGTTCCAAACGTTAACGATCCGATTGAAAAAGAAATGTTTGGCTTCGTTTGATGTGAATCTTTTACCAGTAATCTTAAAAGTATGACGTCTTCTTGTTATATTTGATCGATCAAAAGTAATGTAATCTTCTGCATTGATATTATCAAATCCTTTAATTATCTTGAGGAGGAGGAGGAGGAGGAAGAGGAGGAGGAGGAGAGGAGGAGGAGAAGGAGGAGGGGGAGGAGGAGAAGGAGACAAAAACAGTAAGCGATGTCAGGCCCCTAGCGACGTCCTTCCGAATCGAGATTTTATAATTACTGTACATTAGAAGGAACTTGCTCAAAGTTTACTATGTTGACGAATAATGTTTTAGTTGCGGATTGGCTTCTAAATATTTGTCCAGTCTATTTTTTAATGTATTAATTGTTTTACTGTCGACGACATTGGCGGGCAGGGAGTTCCAAACGTTAACGATCCGATTGAAAAAGAAATGTTTGGCTTCGTTTGATGTGAATCTTTTACCAGTAATCTTAAAAGTATGACGTCTTCTTGTTATATTTGATCGATCAAAAGTAATGTAATCTTCTGCATTGATATTATCAAATCCTTTAATTATCTTGAGGAGGAGGAGGAGGAGGAAGAGGAGGAGGAGGAGAGGAGGAGGAGAAGGAGGAGGGGGAGGAGGAGAAGGAGACAAAAACAGTAACAACATGGAATGTTCTGAATCTTCTACATTACGACTGTTCTGTTAGTCATGTATGTTAATGTAATCCAACATCTATTTTATTATCCAAAGTTCACTTGATATTAATTATGTTTGGTTCGTGGAAGATCCCTTACATGGCAAAGGTGTAATGTAGATAATTCTCAATATATTATAATTGTTATCTAGCAAGTTTCTGTAAGTTTCTCCAAGTTTCTCCTTCTTGCTAAAATTTTTTCTTCATCGAATCCTGGCCTGCTTTGAACATTGATGAACATCCGTATATGTTTTCTCATGTGAATTATCAGACATCCTTCCTTCTTAACTACACTTTTAAGGCTGAAAGAAAAAGCTACCAAACACTCATTCGATTTTTTATTTCTGATTATATCTTGATATCATTCTGGTTATCAATAGAAGTTTTTCCCTCAGTGAACCAGTCGCACGTATAATAAAATATAATTAATAGTGCTCGTAAAACAAAAATAAATTAAATTGATAATTGCTCGCAAAATAAACAGAAATGTATATATACACGTAAATTACAATTAATAATCGCACGTATACTATAATTAATAAATAGTTTCACGCGAAAATAAACTAAAATAACAGGAATGACCACAAAAGTTTTTATGAATATCCTAAGACACAATCAGTAACATTCATTAAACAAATATTATCACATGATTCTCCACTGCAATGCCCTTCACTGCCGATCAGATAGCTCATAATGATTGAAAACTTTCCTATTGACGATTGATAGGAAAGGCAGGCAGTCAATAGGTTAATAGGCAAGTTATATGCCGGTAGTGTGAAAAATTAAAGTAGTATTGGTGTGGGGATCGAACTTTATGTAAAGAAATGTACAGTAAAAAGTAAAAATGATGGTTGTTATAGACATCAATATTCTTACTAGAAAGAGAGTGAGCATAGAAGCACAATGTTAGAAGACAAATTGAGAAAATTACATGAAGACCATAAACCTTTTAAATAGAACCAAGAAGGGATATAGAAAATAAATACAAGCATATATAATTAGTAAGGATAATAACACATATTTTCAACCTGTTTTGGTATTAAAAGATGAGTAAAAAAACAAAATGAAAAAAAAAATGTAACTTGGTGGTTTCATTTTGGAGGAGCGTGGTCCCTGGAGTCACCCGCCAGTGAAAAAAGCCGCCCCTGCT
>JAXIVD010004762.1:12500-25000 GCA_036785275.1 Cancer borealis | reverse complement strand
AAAATGTACCGCTTTTCTGTTTAGTAAAAAGCTCTCTTACATCCTTGATTTGGTCAATTGATAAGTCTTCTGCACTTTCTGGTTTGCCTCTTCTCTCCCTTTCTAGTGTTTTCTGAAAGTGGTTTTACCACTTTCAGCTGTGTGAAATTCCATAACTTCTACAACTTCATATAATCTTTCTATATTTTCGTCATCGTAGGCTGATGGTGCGTAAACCTATATGATTTTCATTTTACATCTATTTTTTATATTGTTTATTAAAGCTGCAACTCACTCACTTAGACTATACATATTTTCAATGTTTTCTGGTTGTTTGTTTTCACTAGGAAGCTTACTCCATGTTTATTCATTTCTTTTTTATCCTCTAGCAAAAACTGTGGCCATTCTTCAGCTCTGCACATTATTTTCCTGTTCTTCTAAAGTTACTTAGTCTTATATCCTATTTGAAATCTTATAATTCTTCGAGTAATAATTCAAGTTCACCTTCCCTAGCGAGTATTCTAACATTATGCGTAAGCCCGGACCCCGGGCTTGCTCCGGAGCAAGTGTGGCGACCGTCGTTTCCAGTTGTTCCATTGGTGCTTGAATCTAGGGATCATTATATGGATGTAGTGACTATGTGGAGGGGAGTGAACCAAATATCTCATTTAGGGTGTCTGAAACACATTAAGTCTAATTCTTACCAGTGAACCTAACTAGTTTGGTTGTATCTGTATAGTTTTGCTCCACTGATTCTTGGCATACACAAACCCCTTCACTATATCAAGGCAGTGTTACGTGAAGGGGACTCCTGCCTTCTTTACTTCAAGGTATTTGTAATATTTGATGTTAATATATCTGTGATATATGATAACAAATCCTCTTCTTTGTTTCATAATAGATGCTACACATAGATATTACTGCACACTACTACTATATGACATTTTGACTTTCATATAAACTTAATGAAAAAGTGATTTGTATATGAGATCCTTGATTAAAATATTTGTTGTCATAAATCTGAATACATAATGTCACTAACTTTTGTGCAAAATCCTTCAGTTCCATATTTTACAGATTTCTGTCACTGTAATCAGGAATCGAAAATAAAAGAATTTATGGACACTATTGTACACTTTAAAATTGCATGATAGGGTAAATCTGGTGTAGTATGCTAACCCTCTCGCTCCCTCTTCCCCCTGCACAGCCCAAAGCTCACCAACACATGAACTGCGGCCAGCCTCACCCAAATAACCCTGATGCAACACCACCACCACTACCCTGCGCGGGGACAAAGGTGAGCTCTGATTAACTATTGATTTTCTGTGTTGCCTCCCCATAGGACCCATGTAAAGGACAGGGATAAACGAGGGTAGAATTTAAGTTGTTTTGAATCATAAACTTTTTTGCCAATCGTTCTTTTTTTCGTGTATGTGTGTTGGTATTCATTCCTGTTTGTGTTTGTGTTTGCCATACTCTATATATACTAGCTTTCCATTGACGAAATAAACACTATAATAACATGAAATAGCTTTAACGATATATATTCAACATGACATTTCGCACAAATGAATGTACATTAAAGAAAAACATGATGTAGTCTTTTTCGTCATAAAAAGTATTTTCTTGGCTGATAGAAAAATACTTACAAGGCGAGATTGCTAGCTATGTTGCAGAAGTTTCCAAAGACACACAGAGAAAGAGAGAGATAGATAGATAGATAGATAGAGAGAGAGAGAGAGAGAGAGAGAGAGAGAGAGAGAGAGAGAGAGAGAGAGAGAGAGAGAGAGAGAGAGAGAGAGAGAGAGAGAGAGAGAGAGAGAGAGAGAGAGAGAGAGAGAGAGAGAGAGAGAGAGAGAGAGAGAGAGAGAGAGAAAAAAAAAATACTACGACTTCAAAACGTAGGATATTGGAAATTTACAACACAGTTTTCCCGAGTTTACCTAAAGAACTTTGTGATATCATGCAATCCTCCTCATTCTTCCTCTCATTAGCGAGTATATCACTATTTACCTAACAGTGTTTACTCGTGTCTTTGATGTGTAAAATATCTCTCATGCAATGCTGATTAACTTCGGGTCAAAGACAACCTGACGCACCATTTCGGGAACTTCCTTATTCCTTTGTACGTATGTAAAGGTAAAATGACTATACATAGAACACAAAGAAAAAACAAACACCAACACACTTTCTGGTTATTAAGAAGCTGTTTGTGATATATTACACTATCAAATCTAAAGTAAGAAACGTAGGATAGTTTGTGCGAAGAAATACTACTGTCATACAAAAACTGCATGACATTTCAATAGGAACGAGATAAAAAAAACTATCACTATTGCAATTTTTACCAAGGAGAAACATGCGGTGCCACGTCTCACGTAACAACTTTTATATATTAGTGCGACAGATACTCACTTAATAAATCGAGCAGAGAAATGGACAGTTTTTCCTCTTAACACACTATTAGGGTTGCGGAAAGTTCTTTTGCCTTGCTCTTTAAGTTGGTATAAAGAAGAAATTCCGCTACATAACACTCCTACTTCTCATTTAATGCGGGTGATCATCAGTTTACTTATGGGAACAAGAACAGACACACATGCTGCGCCTTCAGACAAACATCATCCATTACAGCTTACAGTTTTTTTTTTTTTTCTCTCTCTCTCTCTCTCTCTCTCTCTCTCTCTCTCTCTCTCTCTCTCTCTCTCTCTCTCTCTCTCTCTCTCTCTCTTCTCTCTCTCTTTCATATTATCTGCTTAGTATTGTTTTAATGTCATACTTGTTCGTAGGTAAAAAGATAACTATATAAACCCTTGAAATTAGAGAAAAATCAATGGAGTTACCTTACTGCCATAGTATTGTTGCAAAGTATGAAAATTATTAACTAGAAATCCATTCCTTCCCTTCAATCTTCCTAATCATGGGTTTCCTCCCTCGTTCATATCACCGTCATCAACTCTGCATTTGATGAATTCTTTTCTTATCGTCCCCGAACTCTCTGAAAGGAACAAACAACGCATTCACCGGAAAGGATTCATCTCTTTAAGCGCTTTCCTCTCCAACAATCGGCGTTCGAGTGTCTGCGAACATTTGTTTAAAAGTGGTGGATAGTAGGTTTACTCGTTTTCCCTTGGCCACCATCACTGTGACACCCGCATGGGAGACTGAAACAAAGCATTCAAACCGCTGAGCCACCACCTCGTGAAAGGCGTGCGATGAAAGGGTGAAAAATAACCCTGCACCTCTCTGAAAAAAATTGAGACCAGAGACCGATAGCAGCTCAGCGTAGCATCAGTTGGAAGAATGGATGAAAGTTTTTAATATCAAACAATTGAGAGAGAGAGAGAGAGAGAGAGAGAGAGAGAGAGAGAGAGAGAGAGAGAGAGAGAGAGAGAGAGAGAGAGAGAGAGAGAGAGAGAGAGAGAGAGAGAGAGAGAGAGAGAGAGAGAGAGAGAGAGAGAGAATAGAATAGAATAGAATGCGTTGTTGTTGAGCCAAGACAGGATGAAGTGAAACAGTCAGGCTTTGGAGTATTTACCTTAAATTGCTTCAGGTGGAATGTAGTTAGTTACCTGGTATCTTTTATTCCAGGTAAGTCCTAAGAAACAGCTGTTCTCGATTTGGAATATATTACTGATGATTAAGTCATATAAAACTAATATTATTTCATATCAAGAATAAACTAAGGAACAATAACATTATATCTCCATGGAAATATTATACTACATTTAAATATACACAAAAGAATATACATTATGTGACATTGTTATAATATGAGACAACGAGTCATCTATCAGTCATATAATCAAATAACTGAACCGAGGTAGAATTTGATTGTTTATTAGTAGCTGGCTCTTATATGATTCGACGGCAAAAGGAGGGCGGTAATCATGTGCTTTATTCGATCCTGTCAGTGTGGTTGGTTACATAACGTGACATAGTTTTGTGCATCATTTTCAACATATAAGTTGTGGGCTGTATTGGATTAGATTAGATAGGGTTTGTTGCCAATCACTCGCACCAAGAGGGAGTGCACACCTCACACACACACACACACACACACACACACACACACACACACACACACACACACACACACACACACACACACACACACACACACACACACACACACACACACACACACACACACACACACACACACACACACACACACACACACACACACACACACACACACACACACACACACACACACACACACACACACACACAGACAGACAGACAGACACACATACACACACACACACACACCTTCCGCTATCTGCCACACAGCGAGGCAGCGGCGGGTAGGAGTGGGAACAGTCGCTAGAAGTTGTTGTAAATATATATTCATCATAAATCAGATATTGAATTTCTGTAATATAAATAGTAATAAACTAGTTGATGCATTAATTCTTAAATGCGAATAAAATGATGAAAGTCTATATACATTTGCGAGGATCTACTGAGGTTTTTTTTTCCGAACAAACTTACAATATTTGCAAGGTTTCTTGAATGTGTATCTATAATGCATTATATATCATGTCATGTGCAGCACGCGGTCAAAGCAGTGGTGTTCTTTTGATACAACCCTTTGAGGAAATGAAACTCTGACTGACTGAAAAATAGATGAAAAAAAGTCGTTGGTATATGCAGCAGTGGTTGTCATTGTTCACTTACACTTAGTAGACTTTAATGACATTGCACCAAATGATTATCGTTCTACATTTATGATTACATACTGGGCTTGAAAAACTACAGGAAAAAGGAAACATCAAAGCTCTGAGGCAGGAATGAAGATAATAGAGAATAAAACAAAATTAAAACAGATCATAATATTAGCATTAGTCCGGATATTTTTTGTGCCCTAGTAGAAGGCCACCATTCTGAAATACTAAAAAATCAATAAACCCTATTTTAAGCTTTAAATGAGTTACTTCAGTTTGTGGTAAGGTCAAGTAATTTTCTTGATATACGCAATCCTATACCACAGTTATTGGTAATAATACCATGAAGTAGGTAATCTAATATTAATATAAATATGAATTTTAATAGGTATTATGCGTTGGCCAAGCTGTGTATACCAACAAACAGCCAGTCTCTTAGATATTACTTTCTGGATCCTTTATTAAGAAAATCCTTGGAAACTGAGAATTAAACTTTTTCTTCTTTCTTTTTTAAGTCAAAGTTCCTCAATTTATTTTCGTCTCATATTTCTTTCTTTAAGCAATTCTTTCATTCTTTGGTCTCGTCTATTTTTTTTATCCTCATCCTCAGCCTCAGTCTTTTACCGCGAACCAACCACCAAAAACTGTGTTTGAACACAGCTTTCCACAAACAAAACCGGAGGATGAGAACGACAAACGGGCGAGAATGTTCCATGAATTATGCAGGATTTTGGTTTTACCCAGCGGAAAGAAGTATTTCTCATGGGAACACACACACACACACACACACACACACACACACACACACACACACACACACACACACACACACACACACACACACACACACACACACACACATACACACACACACACACACACACACACACACACACACACACACACACACACACACACACACACACACACACACACACACACACATACACACACACACATACACACACACACACACACACAAACAGACACACACACACACACACACACACACACACACACACACACACACACACACACACACACACACACACACACACACACACACCTTCATCACATACATGTACTATAACTTTCCATGTGGCGAGAAAGCGAGAAAACATATATATAAAAGGTATGCAGTAAAGGCTATGCTATATTCACTGCATTATTAGTAAGTTTTCATCAAAATACCGGTAAGTAGAGTAGCGTGACAGGAATAGAAGATAGAAGAGGGGAGTGTACCTAATGTGAGGAAGGGTTCCCAGTAATTCAAAGGAGATTCGAACCTGTTGCTGACCACAGGCTTTAATAAAGTTCCTCGCACGCTGCTACCTAAGTAGTTAAGTTGGTAACATGTGAGCAGTTTGTCTTAATAAATGACACCTTAAAGTTAGAATCACCTACCGTGCTCTACCTTCCTCTAGGCAGGCCACACGCTACGTTAGTTCTCTCAAGTGTTCAACAACAAAAGACCAGAAGGTCACACGGACGGAAAGTTAAAGCTGATAAACCCCTTTAATTTTCGCTCACTGTTGGCGAAATTTATAACAAAATAATTTCAAGATCATATATTTTCTTTGTATTCTTCAAATTTTAAAACTTGGTTTTGTGTTATATATGTATCTTTTGAGATTAGTAGCTCACTGAATAATAATCACATGTTATAGTTTGGACATCACACTGTGTTCCTTTAATATATTAACACTCTGTTATTACCGATAATTTTACGGATAACTTCACGCTTTGGTGGTGTTGTGTAGACGGGAAAGTTTGTGGCAGGTCTGCTTTCATGTGTGTGTGTGCGCGTGTGCATGTGTGTGTGTGTGTGTGTGTGTGTGTGTGTGTGTGTGTATGTGTGTGTGTGTGTGTGTGTGTGTGTGTGTGTGTGTGTGTGTGTGTGTGTGTGTGTGTGTGTGTGTGTGTGTGTGTGTTCCACCATCTTTTTTAACAGATTTTTTCCTCTATTAATCGAATATTTACTGAACTATCATACTCCTACTAATTACTGCGTCATTGTCATTACAAAGTGTACGTGTTATATACTATGACAACTCTCATAACCAATATAATTAATTACATTTTGATTTTATTTATTCATAATGATTGTCACCCGCAACACGAGACCTTCATATCCCTAAAGGCAGATAAGAAATCAAGTTTCACATATTATTACTCTGCTAGATCAGTAATTATTTGATATTATAATGATACATTACAATTGTAGTGTATCAGGTATATAAAATTACCAGTAAAGGCTTATATATAGCAAGCCAAGGTCTATTGTCACCATTTATAGATTATAGGTTACAAGGAATAGCTGGTTGCAAGATTTTATGATTTGTAATATTAGTTATTTCTTCTTTTTTTTGAGGTGGTACGCTGAAAACTCTACTTTGAATTATTCCTGACATGTGCCTGCGTATACACAACAGGTTGTCTTAATTATGCCTAATATATAATTTGCATAAAAATATGTATTGTTGGATTTACTGAGAGAGTGATAGGAATGAAGGTGATAAAAAAAAAAAAAGGGAAGGGAAGAGAATGGAGGATGGACAGAAGAGGTTGAGGAATTGTTGAAGGAAAAGAGATATGCATACAATGAAATGCCGGAAAGAAATGTACCAAAGCGAACGAGACATGCAAGAAATAAAAAAATATATTGAATGTAAAAGGAGGGGGAAACAAGTGATGCAAGAGAGTAAAGGGGAAACGGGTAAAGACTTTGGAAGACAAATGAATGAGAAATATGCAAAGGATGAAATACTATATCGGAAAGGAGTTAAGGATGAGAAAGAAAGGGGAACATATGTGACTAGCAACAGAAAATGCGGGGAAAGATGTGGATGACAAGATTAAAATAGGCTGTGAAAGGAAGATAATGGAAAACATCGAAAATTTGATAAATTTAGTAAGTGACGGTGAGACAATTATGATGTATATGGAAATTATATATCTTAGTTGGAGGCTGCATGGATAAGAACACAATATAAAAAAACGAGGGAAATGTTGCAAATTATTTGATTATTGAAGAATGGAAAGTCAACAAGATGGATAATATTGTAGCTGAAAAACTGTGATCAAATGGATGCACATGCTATATAGGTTGGCATGGGATAAGGAGAAGATATTAGTTAACTGACAAAAGCCATTCTTATCCTACTATACAAGGGAAAGAGTATAAAAAGTCAATGTTGGAGTTACAGACCTACAAGTCAACTGTAAAGATGCAAAGGTTTACGTAGAAATTGTGATGGAGCGAAAGCTGAAGATCAATGAGAGAAGGATTAATGAGGAGCTGGAAGGGTTTGGAAAAGCTGGGGATGTGTGGATCTATTTTTCCCACTCAGTATGGTAATTGAAAAAATGCTAATGAAAGGGAAGAAAGTCTATGCTGCATTCATGGATTTTGAAGTGAAAGTGTATTAAAATGTGATTGGATGGCATTATGTGATGTGTTGAAAGTGAAAGGTGTGGATGGAGTTCAACAATCGATACAGTTAATATTATTCACCTGAAATATGTCAGTGGTTTGAAAAAAAATAAATTGGGAAAATAATGAAAGTGTGAATAATAATTTCATTATAACTAGTAAATAAATGAAATTTCGAGTGGTTGAAAGAATTATACGCAGAACCTTAAGATGCTTTGCCCACAAAAAAAGAAGAAAATGTCAGAAAGCGAGTGTATATAAGCGACTGGTACAAGAGGACAGAAAGCATCAAGTGTAGTGGGAGGACGGAATGTTAGTACACGGGAGAGAAAAGGGAGAAAGGAGAATGAGAGGATTATAACATGGGGGGAGGGAATTCAAATCCAGGATTAAATGGAGACTGATGTCGTGGCTATCCCCTGAGGGAAGGTCTTAGAAACAGGCATCAGATACAAATAGACAGATAAAAAGATAAAACCTTTCTTATTGATATATTTCTTGAGCTTTGTGATAACTGTCTCTATGCAATCCATGATATTATCTTAAAAGCTCTCCGTGTTGCCTTTTTACTGGAATTTTTTTTTTCTGTCCGTCAATCTAAGTCCATTTTATTTAGTTTTTGCTGAACATATGACAATATCTAACCTGATTTACCTATGGCTCACTACTCTAGTCCTTCACATTACCGTCATATAATATAGCTGTCTATTTTTATTACTGTTTTGTGATTATAAATTTCATCAATAAGAATATTTGGAAACACCTATAAAGCTCAAATTTTCTTCGTAGTTATCGCTTTGCAATTTTAAAAGGATTACCAGAGTGTGCTAAATTACATGGTTCTATAATTCCTCCTCTCACTATTCATTAATAATTTCATGAGACACACAATGTCCCATCCGATTATTTGGGGACAACAATTAACTGCTATTATTGCAGCTTGGATTAACTACTTATTACTAATATAAGACAAATAGTTAAGAACAACCACCAGTCAGACTCGAACCAGGGTCGTAGCCGCCTCGCCGCACATGGCCTCCATTCCATTCAGTGGGAGGAGCAACTGACTTTATTTTCTTGCTGCTGATGTTGACGATTTATCAATATTTAACAAATTGTTTAGATAAACTGTCAATCAAACATTGTTGTTGAAATTGATTAGATACATAATCCAATTTCATGACAGCTACATTGCACTAGCGTGAGAGCCCATACAGTAGTCCTATTCAAACATTGTTTCCACATTTGAATAATTTTCTTTACCTAGATATATGTATGTTGTGGTTCTCCTTTGTGTATCAATGAATTGACGGCAACGAACACAACAACAATGGATTACGAGTAGTGATTCCTTATATCCTGGAATTGGAGTTCAGTTGAAGATGAAAAGGTTCTCTGAAGGGTTTCTGCAGGATACGCCCGAGGGTACTTCTGCTGATGATTGAAAATTTTGTCCCTCGGATGGTCCTTAAATTGAGTTAAGACCTTGATATACTAGTATGCTGCCGTTACCTACTATTATTTTCCTTACTCACATTTTATCTTCCTTTCTTATTGCTTTTTTCTCTTCTTGTTACTTTCCACTATAATATTTAACGCTTCATTTTTCCCAGACAGACAGACATACTGACAGACAGACAGACAGACAGGCAGACAGACAGACAGACAGACAGACAGACAGACAGACAGACAGGCAAGCAGACAGACAGACAGTTCTTAATAATGTCATCCATTCTGTAGTTTAATATGTTCAGTAACTACTCACTCAGCAGAGACAATGCTTCAGCTTACCAAGTGTCAAGGACGCAGGTTACCACCGATATAACGAGCAATGTGTGTGTGTGTGTGTGTGTGTGTGTGTGTGTGTGTGTGTGTGTGTGTGTGTGTGTGTGTGTGTGTGTGTGTGTGTGTGTCTGTGTGTGTGTGTGTGTGTGTGTGTGTGTGTACAAATGAGAGAGAGAAAAATATATCTTGCTTCTGGAGAGGGGGAAGGAGACATAGTTGTTGTAATCCAGTCATTAGCGAAAGGTTGGCATCCCATCATTATTGACTCACGCTAACGAATGACAGCAGCTGATCACCGCCACTCACCTCTCAAGGGATGGACGAACAGTCTAATCTTGTCGTATATTTAGACGGCTTTTCCCGACTCATTGTAGGTATTATTACAGTCATTATCCTCATTAATGCGTGTAATGATGAACCCTAAATGGTTTTATGCATCTGTACTGCTGATAACAAACTTTTTAACATGATTCAGATACACAATACAAATTACTATATTGAAATTAGGTTATACCTCACTGAGAAGTGTCAACTCCTGACAAACATAATGAAGTCATGATGTGTATGTGTGTGTGTGTGTGTGTGTGTGTGTGTGTGTGTGTGTGTGTGTGTGTGTGTGTGTGTGTGTGTGTGTGTCTGTGTGTGTGTGTGTGTGTGTGTGTGTGTGTGTGTGTGTGTGTGTGTGTGTGTGTGTGTGTGCGCGCGTGCGTGCGTGTGTGCGTGTGTGTGTGTATGTGTGAAAGAGAGAGGAGAGTAGATTGTAAGCGAGGATTATAGCATACTGAATTGCTTGAAAAACTAAAATGTTTGAAGTATTTAGTAAAGAGATAGTTGTGTGATAGAATTGTGGGGGAATAGTGGTACCGACTACGTTGTATGGGGATGATAAATCAAATATGAGACTGAGAGAGAGAATAAAATTCAATGTAAATAAAGTCTGGTGTCTGACGCGTATATGTAGAGTAGCACATATGGATTGAGTGAGAAATGAGGAAGCGTTAAGAACTGGTGTTGAAAGAGAGTAAACTGATAAAGCAGAGTAGAGAGCATTCCAATAGTTTAGGCGTGTAGACAGAATTGAGGAAGAGAGATTGATGAAATATAAGTACTTAGTATGATGTGAAAGGTGTGAGGCTGTGAGATAAGCCACGATGGATGGACAGTGTAAAGAAAACATCTACGTGGTGTTCTCCTGCATTTGGTCTGACCAGCTAATCGAGTCTTGTGTGGTGAAGGGAATGGCTCAATTTTAGTGCAGCAGAGCAAAACCTGCCTTTCTGTCAGAGCTGCGTTGAGCCTGACCGTCAATTAGATCCCATAAGCAAAGATTTAGGGCAGTGCATGTGAATGGATATATGTGTTTTGATGGTTTGTCTCAGGTCCTCTCCTTTAAGACAGATGTCAGCCCGGTTTACCTTTATAGATATCTCTTTCATCTCTTTACGAGGAACTACACAATGGAAGCTACGATCTATGAGTAACACGTTGCTTTTTACAATCATTCATGTGTAAAGCATTGGTATATTGGGTGAGACGTAATACAGCCTCTTTGGAAAATGATAATGCTATCCATTTCTTCATACGTCATTTTTTTTCGAGGCTGTGAGGGATGGAATGAATGTGTGATGTAGTATAAGCCAACAAATGTGTTGCCAAACACTAAAGATTATGCATCATAAAAATGTTTATGATCTAGAATGGTATATTGAAGGTTTGTTTGTTTGTTTGAATATTTTATTTACCACCTTGATAGAAAGTGAAGAAAAAAACAAGGTTGTGAAAAATATCATAACTCTATATATGCAAAGAAAGACATGACACAATTCAAATACACGAGGCAAAGATAATTGTGAAAACGAGTTACAGGGATATTGAATAATGAAACTTTATATAGAATTGTTCTTCGTTTAACCAGATAAAAGTTTATTAAAGACGAAACTTGGAAAATATAAATTAACGAAAGAAATAATAATTTCCAGCTACAACTATGCCATTAATAGTGTATGAATTAGTTACTTGTTATTGAGTCAGAAACAACACGCTATCATTACTATTTGTCTGCACTGAAACAAAATCGTACGTGGTAGATTGCAAACGGCCTGACTGAAGATCGACTTAGATATTTATAAATTATTTCAATATGCAGTGGTTGTCACGAATAATACGAACAAGTAGAATGAACACTTTTTTTTGTTATTGTTTAATAGTTTTAAATTGTTTGTGTGACCTTCAACTGCTGGCACGTGCTGGCTTCCACCTAACGGCAACGAAGAGTTGATAACTACACAAAACTATACACCATTGCGTAACTCTAATTGAACGAGGCAGAAAGAGAGAGAGAGAGAGAGAAGAGAGAGAGAGAGAGAGAGAGAGAGAGAGAGAGAGAGAGAGAGAGAGAGAGAGAGAGAGAGAGAGAGAGAGAGAGAGAGAGAGAGAGAGAGAGAGAGAGAGAGAGAGAGAGAGATATGCTGAGAAACAGAAAATAGCCAGGGCTAGGGAAAAATGTAGAGGGCTGCGTGAGCAAGATAAAACAATACCTTGGGTCTAGGGAGGATGAGAAGGACGAGTGGCAGAGAGAGATAATGACAAGGGACTCAGTGTGGGAAAACTAATGATAAAAAATTATGGTGGAATAA
>JAXIVD010004762.1:0-2500 GCA_036785275.1 Cancer borealis | reverse complement strand
GTTTTATGTATTGCATGAAACTGATTTGGTTCTACACTTTATATGTAATAGTGTTCGACTTCATTGGCATATACTCGGATATCGCGTATTAACTCCCTTAGACTTTCGGGAAAAGACCTTGAAAAAAAAAAACAAGGAAAAGAGAACGTCATATCACCTACCGTCAAAAGTAGACTGAAATATGAGAAATAAAATAAAGGAAAAAGAAAGGAAAGAAAACACCTGAAGAATAAAGGAAAAAAATAACGAAGCAAAAATATATGGCGCGAGAGGAATAAGAAGGAATCAGAGGGAAAGGACGGTAACAGATTGACTAAGAGGTTGACGTCATAATAGACAGGCAAACGTAAGCAGACATCGACAGAATATGTGACACTAGACACCAAAAAAACACCATTTAAGTCAAGTCGGCGCGGTGAAAATCAAGCTTGAAACAATTAGCGCGGTAAGCGACGTTGTAATTGTTTCCAGGTAGTTTTGACCTTGCTAACATCTAGTTTTACGTTGGTTCATCATGTTGTTTGGTGCCACGTGTGTTTTGTTTGCCTGTGTATGTGATCCTCACCTCCTTATCTATTTGTTTTCGTATTTTATCTACGAACCTCTTTGATTTTCTCCTCTTCTCTCCATTCCTGCATGTTTTCTCTCCTTTATTTATTTTTATCTTACTTATATGTCTATGTTTCTAAATGGATGTTCTGCGACAAGGAAGAAAAAAGATAAAACAAACTCACGCTGGAGGAACATATGAAAACAACATGAGTTATTGAGTTGCAGGACGCAGATGAACAAGAAATAATGTTTCTTTTCATGGAAACCCAGTACTTTGATGCACTTAATATAAATGACCTGGATATTCATACCATTTTTCCCTTGTAATTTGTGTAGGAGTGTATCAAGGGTTGTGTGACATAACATGCAAATTTAACTCTTAGAGGAATGCATCTGAAGCTCACATCTGCTAATCTTCTTTTACAAACACGCAACACTTAAAAAGAAAAAGTGTTTTTATTAAGTTTAATGTGTGAATACCGTGCAGAAGCATTGCGTGGTAATATGATATTGTCAAACCTTAGTAGGTTAAATATAGCAGTCGCCTGGCAAGACAAGTGCGGTGCTCCTGACACAAGTATAACATAAATCTTGACTCTTCCATGACAGTGAGGCGGCATTGAATAGTTTTCATTGTATTATGAAACAATGTCGCATTTGTATTCAGCAGTCAGAGTGAAGAACTATCCTCGGAGTTACAGAAAATTTAATGTGGTAAGAAATGTATAATATCCGTAAAACTGATTGTGCGTGAGTGCGTGCGTGCGTGCGTGCGTGCGTGTGTGCGTGCATGCGTGCGTGCGTGCGTACGTGCGTGCGTGCGTGCGTGCCTATGTAAATGTGGCACGACAACTGTCGGGCCAAGTAACGTCGCCTTACCCACGAGGAAGCCCTCCTAAAAAAATAAAAATCATTAGCTTACATAATTTTTTTTTAACATAGTTATACTTAGTGAATACAGTGGTTATTGTAGTATAAAAGGGAGCTCATGATATATTTTCTTAAGATTTATAATTGTTAAGATTACAAATAGGAGTTGAAACATATTTCCTTAGCATTAAAATTCAAGGTTAAAAGGCTGTCTCCCAGCGGAGACTTAAAACTCTTTAAAGAGAACATTACAATTTCAAATATAAAGTCTGTCTCTTAGTATAAAGTTAAGAATCTTTAAAGGGAACTTCATAGTTTGTGGTGTATTCTTTATCCTGGTTGTTGTCCTGATCTTGTCCATCTCCGCTTCCATCATCAAGTCTGTACAGCTTCAAATTTACAACGTGATATATATTTTTCAGTTATTTTCCTGTTGAAAGATTATATTTTAGTTTTGCACGTACTTTCCCTTGTAGAGAAACAACTTCATAAGGGCCTATGTACTTTGATTCTAATTTTCCTCCCATTCGATGATTATTTGTGTTGTTTTTCGGCAGCACTAATGAGCCCTCAGTTATTTCACTTGATTTACCTGTATGTCTATTATCATAGTTCTTCTTATGTCTTCTTTGATATTTTGCAATGTTTATCGCGTTTTTTTCCTTAGCTGCCTTCTTTTCTGACATTACTCTTTCTATTAAATCTTCTGTCGTTGCTCCGTCGTTCTCCTGTGATACAGTGTCTAAGTAGATCGGGAGTACTGGATCTCTCCTAAACATCGCAGTGAAAGAGGCAACACTACTATCCAGATATTGAAAGTATGTGTGGTAGGTGTACTCTCCTCCATGTTCAGATACAACTGCTGTCATCCTTACTACTGCTCCAATTAATATGGCACTCAGCTGTCACCCTTACTACTGCTCCAATTAATATGGCACTCAGCTGTCACCCTTACTACTGCTCCAATTAATATGGCACTCAGCTGTCACCCTTACTACTGCTCCAAGTAATATGGCACTCAGCTGTCACCCTTACTACTGCTCCAAGTAATATGGCACTCAGCTGTCACCCTTACTAC
>JAXIVD010004761.1:5000-33404 GCA_036785275.1 Cancer borealis | reverse complement strand
ATATATATTGAACATATATATATATATATATATATATATGAACATATATATATATATATATATGAACATATATATATATATATATATATATATATATATATATATATATATATATATATATATATATATATATATATATATATGTGAACATATATATATATATATATATATATATATATATATATATATATATATATATATATATATATATGTATATATGAACATATATATACATATATATATATATATATATATATATATATATATATATATATATATATATATATATATATATATATATAATACATATATATGTATATATTATATATATATATATATATATATATATATATATATATATATATATATATATATATATATAATACATATATATATATATATATATATATATATATATATATATATATATATATATATATTTATATATGAACATATATATATATATATATATATATATATATATATATATATATATATATATATATATATATATATATATATATATAGATATATATATATATATTGTAGGTTCTCCTGTTGATCGTGACTATCCATTTTTCTCATTGGAAAGTAGTGATGCCTATTAGATATTTATAAAAAAAATTGTCTTCATAATACTTATAACCACAACAATTCTTGGGCCAATTCTGAATATAAATGATGTATGTAGTGATTTTTTAAGGGCAAGTTTTGAGAGAGAAGAACAGTTGGACATGGTGGTACAGTTAAGTTAAGTGTGGTTTGAATGGATTGAAACATGGAATGACTGTATATAATCAATATGTGTGTATTTTCTTCATTGCAGTGTACAAGGCCTGAGCTACACTTATGTGGTGCAGTCTCTGCATCTATATATCCAGTTTTTCCTCTAGTTGTAATACTTTGCCATTATCACTTCTTTCAATCCGTTCCAAGTATCTATACTTTTTCTCTCTCACTCTTTTTTTGGAGCTAATAAGAAACAGGATCTTAAGGCAAAATTTTTTCCTTACATTCCGGAGTCTTGAAAAGGTATAATGGGCCTTTAGGATCACAATTCATCTCTTTAGTTACATAAAGTTTGCTTCAGTTGAATCAATTCAACAAAGAAATGCTGAATTATGGCTGGTCTATAAACCTCAATAATATAACAATGTAGAATTTTACAAACATTTCTATTTTGTAGTTTACAGGCATTTAATTTTTTAAAAGATTTTGCCTCAAAAAAAGCAATATCTAACGAATTATTCATAAATCTTTCCTTTTGCTGTTAATGAAATTGCAGCCATATAGAACAAGTGACTGATGGCTGGCCAACTGCCCCTTTAATTTGTAAATTATACTCACCTTTTCTCATCACTGATTTTCAAGATTAAGGGTACAAATGAATGCAAAAATGGAGATCAGACTGCTCTCAAGATGTCAAATTTTATGTCAACTGTTAAATGATACGTCATTGCAATCGCATTGCCAATTCTACATAAAAATAAATGTTTAAAATCATGTATATGTATACATATATATATATATATATATATATATATATATATATATATATATATATATATATATATATATATATACATATATATATATATATATATATATATATATATATATATATATATATATATATATATATATATATATATTGGTCTGGTGAACATCAATTGAACACCGTATACAAAGCCACTAAGAAATATGATTTTGTACCAAAGTAAAGAAAATCCATGGGAAAAAAAATGAGAATTAAGTGGCATTTACACTACTGTAAGGAAACTTTCAGGCTTTTACTTAACAATCTAAAAAATAAATAGAATAAACTATTCACATAACTAGATATATCATTTTTGTATTAATGAAAAATCATAGAAAATGCTTATCGTAAAATGTACATGTGTCATTCCTCAACAGTCACTCTAATTCAAATGAACTTAGGCAGACCTACCTGTACAAACAATTCAATCACTCTCTTAAAGAGCTATCCTGAGACTCCTTGGTTCCATCTTTTGAAAAACAATTCACCACACACACACACACCATACATGTTGATAATAAATATGTATAAACACTTCATACATCACACAATCCAATTTGAATCACTCAACCATAAGTATACTTCTATAAAATCTATTTCTGTGTTCGAAATCTAACTGGCCACGTGTCCATGTATAAGACAGAAGCCTTTTTTCGAGGAGAAGCTCTCCGATCACAAGCAGCCAGAGCAGCTAATTTTTCAGATGTGGTCTGCTCTAAGAGGCTAAAGTCATGTCGCTTCTTCCAACCCCTATGTTTCTTTGGTTCAAGGTCATCCCACCCCAAAGCACTATCATTATCGTCTGACGTATGAGATGGTGCTGGCTTCTTTCGCTTTTGAGTCTTTGGCCAGCCAGTTAAGTTTTTCCGACGTTTCTTAGCACTACGCCCACGTTTAGGTTCACTAACAACAGAACAGTCAATTGTTTCAGAATCACAAAGAGAGACACATTCTGAACTGGCTTCAGTATTATCATCTGCACTAGAAAATTCATCACATGAAGCTCTGTCAGTACACACACAAAAACATGAATCTTCTACTACTTCAGATGCTTCTCGGGCAAGAATATTTTCTGGAATCAAGAAGTCCTTCATGTCGTCACAAAGACCAGCTATAAAAACTGGATCTACTTCTTGTGCAAGTGAATTATCAAACAACTTATACTCTTTAGCTGCATTTTCAAAACTTTTTTCAGATTTAGATACTGTCAACAATCTTTTCCTTTTACCTCTTTTCTTTGGTGGTGTCTTTTTGTAATCAAGTCCTTCAGTTTCTTTCAAGTCATCAATATGTGGACTGCAAATAGGCACATCCTCACAATACACTTCAGATTTCATAATGTGGTCAATGTGTAGCGCTAAGATTGCTAACTCCTCTGTTGATTCGAAAGGTTCTGGAGGTGGTAGCTTAATGGACTCTGGCCCAGGGGTGCTAGTTCCATCTGATGAGGCTTCTTCCACTTTGGGAGGGGCAGATCTTAATACTTTTGTATTTTTAATTCTTTTGGTTGGTATTATGTCAGAAAAAAGAGCTAGAGTTGATGCATGGCACCTAGGAGACTTTCGAACAAGATCTGCAAGATCATTTTTTTTCTTTGTTAACATACCTTTCTTATAACAAAGAAAGTCTCTGACATATTCCTTTGGCATTTCATAAGGTAAAACAAACTTGAGAGGTTCCTCATCATAAGAAAACTCATTATTAGTTACTCCATCTATCAGTCTCTGGTATGTCTGGTACCAGCTCTCTTGCTCAGGCACTCCCTCAAAAGAAAAGTACAAATCTTGTAACTCACTTCTTGAGCAATCTCTAGCTTCTGCTCTTAGAAGTCTGCTTTTTCCTTTACTTTCTGTGCACTCACTATTACTGACTACTGGAGCATTAGATGAGGAAACCTCCAGCGATTTAGTTCTTCCCTCAAGTTCAGAGGACTCTAGTTCAGAGGACTTAAGTTCAGATGACTTAAGTTCAGAAGACTTAAGTTCAAAGGACTCAAGTTCGGAGGACTTAAGTTCAGAGGACTTAAGTTCAGAGGACTTAAGTTCAGAGGACTTAAGTTCAGAGGACTTAAGTACAGAGGACTTAAGTACAGAAGACTTAAGTTCAGAAGACTTAAGTTCAGAAGACTTAAGTTCAGAAGACTTAAGTTCAGAAGACTTAAGTCTAGAGGACTGAAGTTCAGAGGACTCAACAACGCTTTCTGAAGTCCTGTTTTCTGATTCTGACAAAGTTTTTCTAACATCACTCTCTTTCTTATCTTCACACACTCTTTTATCATCACTGTTAATCTTTCTATCCTCATCCACACATTTTCTTTTATTTCCTTCACAACCTTTTCTTTTTTCATTTTCAAAATCTTTCTTTTTAGAATCATCCGAGACTTTTCTTTTTTCATTTTCAGAATCTTTCTTTTCAGAATCATCAGAGACTTTTCTTTTTTCATCTTCAGAATCTTTCTTTTTAGAATCATCCGAGACTTTTCTTTTTTCATCTTCAGAATCTTTCTTTTTAGAATCATCTGAGACTTTTCTTTTTTCATCTTCAGAATCTTTCTTTTTAGAATCATCTGAGACTTTTCTTTTTTCATCTTCAGAATCTTTCTTTTTAGAATCATCTGAGACTTTTCTTTTTTCATCTTCAGAATCTTTCTTTTTAGAATCATCTGAGACTTTTCTTTTTTCATCGTCAGAATCTTTCTTTTTAGAATCATCCGAGACTTTTCTTTTTTCATCGTCAGAATCTTTCTTTTTAGAATCATCCGAGACTTTTCTTTTTTCATCCTCAGAATCTTTCTTTTTAGAATCATCCGAGACTTTTCTTTTTTCATCCTCAGAATCTTTCTTTTTAGAATCATCAGAGACTTTTCTTTTGTCCTTCTCTTTGACATCTATTTTTTCTACATATTTTGCCAAGCATTTTGTATCATTCTTTTCCACACTTTTTATTTTTGGTTTACCCTGTAAGTCAGGCTCTTCTAAAATAATACCAGCACTACGAGTCACTCTCCTACCATCAACTACGAGCCGTTTTTTACACACTGGTGGCGGTGGTGATGGTGGGTCCTGTAATCTTGATTCTTCTTTCTTCTCTACTTCTTTTATTTCACAGCCATCCAATCTTCCAGTCTTTTCTTTTTCTGCAGAGGATGAAGTTGAACGTCGCAATCTCTCCGCTGTCTCCTGAAAGTGGTAGTATTCCCTGTTGTCTCTTAAAAATCTCTCAGCATCTGACAGTCGCTTCCGCCCTACCTTGCTATTACTGGACGTGATGTCGTAAGAGTGCTTGCAGCTCTCTTTTACTTTGCTACGTGTCTGAGAGGCTGAACCACTCACGCTGCAGCTGGTTCGTGTACTCTGAGAGATTGTGGTGCTCACTGGGAAACCAAAGAAGTTTTCATCATCATCTTCATCATCATCATCATTCAACATTGTAAGATCGTATAATGTTTTCCTTGTTCGGCTACCTACAGGCCGGCCTCTCTTCCTTTGGGGACACACATCATCCTTCTGTCTCTTAGCATTGGGTTTGGAGTCATCCTCAACAGTCCGTGTAGGCTTGCCTTTGCCTTTGTTTTTCCGTGATGATTCAGCCGTGCTCTCAGATTCATCAGAAGAGTCACTTCTAGAGTCTTGGTTTTCAGTACATGCATCATCACTTTCATCACTTTCACTTTCTGAATCCAATTTATTCTTATTTCTCATTATTTCTTCCTTTTCATTATAATACTGTTCAGTTTCAGAGATTAGCAACCAATCAGCAGTTTTCCTTCGAATTTTTGCCTTTTTACTTTCAAACTTTTTCCTATCTGCAGGTGAGATCTCAAGAAGAACACTAAAATCTACCTTATCACCATTGTGGTCTATATTACCATTAGTCTTAGAGCCACAGTTACTATCAGACTCATCACTATTGGCGCGGCTAACTCTGCGTCCCTTGACTTTGTGAGCCCCATTAGCTATCTCACTGCTCACATCACCATTATACTTGGCACTTACATGGGTGGTAGCCTCATCTAACAGGGGCTCACCATTCTTTGGCTTTCCAGGTTTAGCAGTCTTGTCCACCATATCGAAATATAGCAACTCATCTGCCACACTACGCGAGTCTGAGGTTTCAGACTCTGATTTGTCTGATCGGCAACTACACTTACGAGTCCTTTTACACCGCCGCACCCTAGACACTGGTTCCGGTTTTATTTCAATCACATCAAACTCAGCACTACTTATCCTTTTAGATGCACGACTGCTCCTTTTATGGCAAAAAGAGTCAAGTTTTGTATCTGGTTCTTGAATGAGTCTGACCATTTCTTTGTTTTTTTTAATCAAACTGGCTCTAGAAAGATCAGTGGTTAAATCTAAAGAATCTATCACAGCTTCAGCAGATGTTATTCTCTGTATCACCTTGATTAGTAGCTGTTCTTTCTTGAGTACTTTTTTGGGTACTTTCTTGGGTTTTACTGCCTTATATACTTCTGGCTTTCTTTCTGGAAGTTCTGTTCGTTCAGGTTCAATACTGGTTACATTTTCAATTTTTACTCTGTTCAAGTATATTGGAGAATTCTGTGCTTCATCTGGTTCTTTCTTTATTACTGAATGGACATCTTCAATTAGTTCCACAAAAGGTGCATTCCTTAGACTGGTTTTGGTATTTAGATCTTCAGGCAACTTGCTTTGGGAAATTACTGACTCACAAACTGTCACTTTTAGTGGGCGAGTTTTGCCAGCACTGTCCTCGGGTACTATGGCCTTACTCATACAATCACCATCAACTGCTTCAGGTGTGCAACTTTCAACAACGTCACTAAGTCTTTTCACAGCTATAGGACAAACAGACTTATGGTTTGAGACCTTGGACACAATAATTTTGGGCACTATAACATCAGGTACAAGAGCTGCTGGAAGAGAGCCTTTGGTGCCCAAACAGTATTGAGTACAGGGTGTGCAGGACTTGAGTGATGAGTGACCAATGGGACACTGGGTCTCCGAGGATTGTGGAGAACTAGGTATGGTGGAGGGAATCTGGGCTAGGTGATCGCTGTCAAAGGGGATCCGGGTGCTCTCCTGCAGATTACTGGGGAAGACACACTTGCTTCTGATGATTAGGTCCTCATCCTTGAGTGCTGCTGGAGCCACAAGGGTTGGACCAGAATGTATGGTTTCACCAATCTATGAAAGTAAAAATGTTATTAGGCTAATATATTCTCAATAAATATTGATGTAAGCAATATAGGAAAATCTCAATTATACAATTTTTTTTACTCCACTACAAATAAACGACAATGAAATGCTATATTTTCAAACAACAGTGTTTATTACATAAGACATAATGCTTGATTCAGCTGGAATTTCTCACCAACAATATAATTTGCTCTGCCACCTAAGGGGCACATTTTTCAAGCAGCGGACATTTTGAATATCCTGTCTACTTGTCCAGTAGTGGATTGCTATCCGCTTTCTTATAACTTCTGCATATTCATTTTGGTCAAATCATCAAGGTAATTATTTTTCTCGTCCATATATTTCTTAGCATCATGAATGTGTCACCAAATATTTTATCTATATGTTTCTCTATTGATCAGTTATCCTGTATTACCACTCCCAAATGTTTCTCTTCTTTTCTATTGATACAATATTGTGCTGTAACTTGTATGTCATGTGGGTTTCCTTTCACTTTGAGCCATTTCCAATACATTGGATTTTTTTCCATTTCCCATGTCTTGCTTGCTCCATTCATATATCTATTTACTGTAATTCATTCTGAAATTCTTTACAATCCTTGTGGTTTCTTTTCTTCAGTAGTAATTTTACATCATTGGCAAACAGATTTATGTAATTGCTTACTCCTGGCATGTCATTTACATATATTCAAAATACTATCGATGCCAAAACTGATCCCTGTGGTACTACACTTTTCATTTATCTCCATTCTCAGATTGCATGATGTGACCTTGGGTGATGGTTCAGGCTCACCTAAACATAGTCACACTCTAAAAATTGCACTTAAAGATGTTTTTTTATTTGGACCATTTTTTGATGTATAATAAACACTCAAACTATTTATTAAAGGGTAGAGTTAATTTGTTACATGATATCAAATTTTTTCCACATTGATTATATTGGAAAATGAAAAATATTGCTGCAGAAATGTAAAGACCATTGAATGTTGTTAATCCTGACGAATTATTTAGACTGTAGAACACACCATTGTTTTCTCCAAAAGATTAAGTATTTGTCATATGCAATCCGAAATATGCATATATCTTCATGAACACAAAAAAAAACTTGAAGGACCCTCTGCACCTGTCAAAGGAAACTTAGAAAATAAACTTACAAGATGAAGGACTTAACATATAATTCATTAACTTACCTGAAAAGGTGAGGCCTTAAGGTGTGCATACATAAAGAAATATGTCATGAGTGAAGAACTTTAAACTTGAATAAACATAATAAACAGCATATTATATTTTCTAAAGAAGTATGTTAATGGAAATCTTGATAGTGTATAAAATAAAGCTTCATTCTAATTCAAATCAACATCGTAAAACTTAATTTCAATGGCATTACTTTACAAAATCTTACATTTTGTGCCAAATTTTGAAAGGAACAAATGGCGAATTGAATTGAGAACTGTCCATCATTTTCCAACAACCAATGCAAAATTTCCATGGTTTCTGCCCCACCTTTCAGAACTTCTATGTAAACTATATTCACTTCTATTTTCCCCCTCAACCAGTCATTTACAGGAAGCCTGCAACACCAAAGAAGTTGGCAATGTCCACCGAATAAGTTTCTCTTATGGAGGCTACACCAAACCTAAATTTTTAAACAAACATAGAAAGCAAGTCATATAATGTAATGCTATAACAACAAAAAACATACAAACCTTGAAGACAATTTGCTTACGCAGGCGCTTGGGGCGATTGTTGCTGAAGTTGGAAGCAGGTCTCTCTGGGTGCATCAATCCACTATACCTCATTGGGATCCAGCAAATATCTTAAAGGAACATCATGTTAGGTTATAAAATCAATCTAAATTACAATCATAAATAAAGAATAACTTTTATTATTATTCTCACATAAGAAATATCACATCATCCACTATCTACATTACACACTCAATATAAAGTACAAAGGTGTGTAACACTTCCAGGTGACAAGTTTATTTGCAGATGACACAGTACTACTTGCAGAGAGTAAGGAGATGTTACAGAGGATAAAGGAAGCTTTTGACTTAATTTGTAATAGAAGGAAGTTAAAAGTAAATGCCAAGATGGTAGTTTTGAAAGGACTAAAGGGGAGGTGGGTGATTTTATGTACTTCATAGAGTAAGAATGTAAAGTGTGAAAGAGACAAGGATCATGTTAGGGAGAGTGGAAATGGAGGAGCTGAGAGAGTTTAAATACTAGGGAGCAACTCTACCTAAGAATTTAAAGAGGATATAAGAAAGAGAGCCTCATTAGGTAACTCATGCCCCTCTTCCTCCCAACACTAGATGTGCGGGAACCTCTGCCACAGATCAGGGGAGAAGAATAAAAAGAGAAAAAACAATGCAAACTAACCTGACAGTTTTGTTTTTGCCCACTGATGAGCTCATCAAGGTACAAGTAGTTCTTGTCGTTGCGGACAAAAGCAGTGTGGGAGTCAGACTTTAGATGGAGAGTAAGATTGTTATAGGTAGTGCTGCAAAGCTCACAGTAGCCACTCTCCTTAGCCTTGGCACCACGAATGCGCTCCCTCATTCGCCTGGAAATACAAGGTCATTAATGGAAAATAAATACTGGTAACAGAAGAAAGGCTTTAAAAGTAATATTGAATAAAATTTTTCAAACATATGCTCTGCTTAATACAGGATTCAGTTTCTTTCTTTTTGCCATCCTCTTGGAACTTCATTAAACTGTAAAACATCAAGACCTTATCTTTTCAGCAGAAAACACTCACATATGATAAGTCAAAAAATGCACAACTAGCTGCAAGCACTAACCTGTCTTTCTGATCATTTCTAAGTGCTGACGTGGACGACTTTGGTGGTTGGCGGGCCTTGGCCTGCTTAGGATCTGCAAACAGTGACACACCAGGAGGGTTGAACAAGTTGAGTTCTGGCCAGGTGGGCAGTTCCTTATAAAGAGGCTTGTACTGTCTGTAGGTAAAACAAAATATATAAATTTATATTGATCGATCTATATACCTGGCTTATATATATTAAATAAATTTATTCTACCCACCTCCAAAATACATTTTCTGTACTAAATATAGTGTCAAAATAAAAGGAAATAATATGCAAGAGAAAATAGAAAATAAAAAAAGAATGGTAAAATGTTTTTTTTTAACCTCTCTCTCAACCATAAACAAAGATATGTCAATCCCTGCATAGATATCTGTAATTTATAGATGTGCACTTGCATAGCTTTTTCTTAAGAACCACACTATCACTATCAAAGCACTTCCAATTGTGAGTCCCATACATTAATACATCAGACAGTAACTGATTTCAAAACACGAATACAAATTGTAGGAACTAAAGTTTCAGCATGAATGCAAGCTAGGCTATGAACAATATGGTAGGCAAATCCAGAAAACATAGGTTAGGCTACCCATCCTTTGTTGGGTATATTTAGTTACTAATAAAAACTGTCCAACTGACTTCATAATACACAATGATCAGTGTTGCATGAATGTCTACCAACCTGGTAAAGGCCTCTGTTTTGATGAAGGGAGCTCGGAGGCGTGTGACCTTCGGTGAGGAAGACAAGGAGGTACTTTTGGGTGCTACAATACCATTTGATTTGGATGGCTTGTAGCGCCCACTCTCCTTCAGCACCGTCAGCCACTTCACAAGTTTGGTTAGTGGCCACACCGGGACATTCCAGAGCCGTGCATTTTCAAGAACATCACTGGTGCCTTGCCGCCTCACACATGCCCTCTCCAGCAGCACCTCAGCTCTTGTCCGCTGTACACAAACAAAAAATTAAATCCCTTAAAAATTTCTATCTATACAGAAGACATGCATTCACAAAATCATTTACTGTAGTTCATTTGTAGATTCACTGAGGGAAAAATATTATCAGCAAACCTGAGATTGTTTTTTATCTTAATTCTTGCCTCTTCCCATCCACAACCTTAAAAAACTTCCTCTAATACTGCCATGAACAATAAGAGAAATAGCGTCACTTTGTTTGACCCTTTTCTTTATTGGTATTTTCTTGCTGACCATATGTAGCTTTATGGTGACAGTGTTTTCTTTAAAGATATCTTCTGATACATTCACATATATTTTCTCTCCCTTCCAGTACCTGATTAAAGTGTGGGGAAGGAGAGGATCTGCACATAAAGTGGCAGGAATAAACCAGTTTTTTGACATGAAAATGACTCCTGATCCCACTGCGCGACTGAACCCTGCACAGTAGGGACAGGGAGACTAGTTTCTTGTCCTCTAGGGCTGCAGTTTTCAAAGTGGGGTCCGTGGACGCCTAGGGATCCGTGGCACTTTGATAGGGGGTCCATGAAATCTGGAGCAAAATTAGTGGTATATGCAGTCAATTTTCATGAGAGCCATTTGGCAATACTGGTTGAATGTCATTGTATTAAACCAGCAGTGTACATCCAGCGGCCATTAGGAGCGTATGTGTCATGAATCATTGGGTAAAAAAGACTTAATTATCAGGCTACTATAGTAGGCTACTATAAGTACTGTTACAGGGTTCCATACTGTGTTAATTTTTTTGCCAATCTTAGGAGTGAAAGATCTTGAATAGGATCACTGACATGTTCCCACAACTCACGGAGTTTTCGGACACAAACAACTATCAGTCGAGTTGGTAAGAATTTACATCTGCTGTCATTTTACCGCACTGAATGAACATTTCAGTTCATACTTCACTGATGTTGACACATGTGCCTGGGACTAGATTCGGAATCCTTTCATTGCCCATTCATTAGCACGTGGTCTCAGTGCAAAGAAAGAACTGTTGGAGCTGTTATGTGATGGGACCCAAAGGTTCCAATTCTGACAAAGTTCATGTATAGAGAAGTTGTGCACTGAGAGGCATGCCCATTCTTACCATTAATACTGAACAAAAGACATTTGATATTGACGAGAATGAGGGAGAGGGAATTTTTTTTATTTTAGCTAACACAAAACAGCAATCTGACCCTTCAAAGATCCCTCTTACTGCCTTAGCATCCAGCACGTCCTTCCTCAATGTCTTGTTCACTGCTATATAATCAATTATACTCTTCTGCTTACCCATCTCATCTCTCCTCAACGTAAACCTGTGGATCATTTAATGATGGAATAACTGCATTTGCTAAGAACAGTACCTTAAATTTGTCCACCAGGTACTCACCACTTTCATTAACTCCATCCATGTCGCACTTTCCAACCACAGCTGCTATCACTTTATTCTCAACGAACATGACAAATACTAACCACTCTTTTTTTGCCAGTGTCTTCCCTAGGAGAGTCTAGATTTAGAGGCGAGTCATGTGAGGTGGATGGCAGGGAAGAAAGAGGCTGATGAGGAGTGAGAGCACCACTTGGAGAAGGTTGCTGCTCACTGCTCGATCCACCTGCTGGCTGCTGTCCTCGTGTGCTGATCACATAGCTAACCTCTCGGCTCAGGAATTCTTCTACAATCTGAATGAAACAGTTGATTTAATATAGAATGTGGCTTACTGTGCATAATAAATATCAGTACACTACATAAATCTATAAGACACATGAATTCAGAAAATTAAATGCATCATCCACATTATCTAATAATTACTATCCACCGGGTCAGTATATTCTTTGATGAATCTAGGAATTATATTTTTTGGTACATCATGCAGCTTCCATGACATAAGACTTTAAATCAGATAATTTCAGAACTGATGATATGGATAAAGTGGAACCAGAAAATAAGCAAAAACATATCTGAAAAGATACTGCTGAATAACGAACAGAATATTTTAGATAGTTCATGTATGTACATGTATCATGCCTAATTCATTGTACTTCAAGCACTTCATCAATAATTTTCCGTGCCTACTATTTAACCATGTTTTTGATAGCTGGTGATCGAAAAATAAATGTTACACTGAATAGTGAACTACTCAAGGCTACAAAACTACAGCTGAGAAACAGAGGTTGGAGGTTTCCTGTTTAGATAAGGTACCATGTGAACTCACCCCTCCAAGATTATGTATATCAGCTGTTATGGTGGCTCTGCTTTTGTGACTCTTGATATCAAGGTAAAATTTTTTGCTTGCAAGAGGCTGGTAAGGCAGTTTACTGCTTGCTTTTTCCCCTGTAAAGGAAACATTTCATTAAAAATTTTAGAGCCATATTTCAAATACATCAAAATAAATTTTCAGAAATATAGGTAATAGACAGCGGGAATTTTGTATGCAGATTTGAGAAGTACATTGAAGTATGGAAGGAGATATAAGAGATGGACCTTTGCAGAAGAGGCAATAGTTAACCCATTAGGTAGCCTATATGATGAGAAATACAACAGCAAGTATTGAAGTAAAAAGGCACATTTTGTACTATTACATGCATGCAAAAATCAGGATCTATCTATATCTATATACTAGTCTGTTATCCCCCTAAAGGTGGGTAGCCAAGATAAGGCACACATACATGTACACTCCTTTCACTTAGCCACTAGTCCCCCATAAGAGAAGAGAACACCCTTCCCAAATACTGAGTATCAGGTCAATCACGCAAATGGGGCCGAGGGTAGGGGTCGTATTCACAACACAGTCCAAAGGCTTAACCCTGCCGCTTCATATTTGACTCATGCTCTCACGCACAATCATCCTTCCTTGCTCCAAACATTCCTCTTTCATTCAAGGTTCTTTTCACACTGTCCATCCATCCCATTCTTGGGCTTCCTCTTAACTTCACACCTCTCACATCATATCTTACTATTTTATATGGAATGCAAATAAAAAATCTAGGATTCAGACAGAGTAAAATAAGTTATTGAAAGGGCTCCTGTGATGTGAGCAAAATGGATAGTAGTAGTAACATAAAAAAAAAAGTATCTGGAAGGTTTTTAATGACTACTAAGAGAAAACTAACAAATTATAGAGTAGTTGATGTTGAAATTATTCATCATTATTTATTGTTATGTGCCTCAGTGGTGCAGTAGATAGCATGTCTGACTATGAATCTGTTTGCCTAAGTTTGATCCGGAATGAGGGCAGTTAGCGAATATCAAGTTAATGGGTCAGTAGTTACTGGACATATTTGTTGCCTTTTATAAAGATTGGGGTGATATTTGCTAACTTCTAATTGACTGAGACTAAGTCCTGTTGTAGGAATCAATCAAGTAGAGGATGTTAACTGATTAGTTGTTTTTTTCTTTCAAAGATTTGGGATATATATCGTCAGGTCCAGCGCTTTTTTTGTTTTCATATTGTTAATTGCATTTAGTTTATCTTCAGTATACATTTCAAGATTTGGCATTATCATGGAAAGGATTTTGGTGGTCAAGCACATAATAATTTTCATTATTACTACTAACATTACAGTTTTCATAGGGTTCAGTCATGACATCCTATCTCCCTACTATTGAGACACTGCTAGTTGCATCATTAGTATTAATGCCAATAGTGTTAATGTTATCACCAATCGATGTGGTATTCAGGACTGAACTGAAGTATTTACTAAACATTTTTGCCATTCTTTGACTGTCACAAGGTTGTCATTGCTGTCCTTTAATGGTCCAATACCACTTTTAATATGCTTCTTGTTAATGCATCTATATAACATTTTGGCATTATATTTGCTTTCTGCAGCAATATTTTCTGTAATGCTGTTTTGCTTGCAGAATAAACCTTAAAATTTGTCTAGATTTGTTATATAATCAAATATTTTCAGATGAATGCTGAGCTTTCATCCTTTATGTAACTTATTTCTGACCGACCGTTTTATTTCATTATCAAACCAGGGATGACTTTTTATTGTTAGATCTTCACTTGCAGTATGGGATGAAATTATGATGCTGTTAGTAATTGATTTTTAAAATAAAACCACTATCTCAACCTGTATTATATCTGGTAACTGAGGTGGTGGGTGAGTGGTCAGAGCACGTAAGTGGTGAGCCTGGTGTCCCGAGTTCAAATCCCGCCGGAACTTAACCATTTTTCAAGCTATCGTCGAGTGGCTAAGGAAACCCACATGCTGCTATTCAACCCTGTCTTTGACTATGTGTTCATTGGGGATTTCAGGGGACGGCATGAATCTCCACAGGCGTCACTTAAAAAAATACTGCCTGCAACACTAACGGGCGAGTCAACCAACATCATCACAGCTACCAAAAATTCCTACAGGACATCAGAGACTTGCAGTAGATAGCCTACACCAAGACAAAAAAATAAATAAATAAAATAAATAAATAAATAAAATAAATAATAATAAAAAAAATAATAAAAAGTGATAGTGCTTGTTTGAGATTTTCTAAATTGCCTGTTCTATAATTTGGTGTTAAGGTCTTGTTTTCCAGTACATTAATCATTGTATTGATATCAACTCCTATTAGTTTATTATCACAAGAACCAAGCTATTTGCAAACTGTAATGTTATTAATGAAGTGTTCTTGACTGACTATAATGATATCAAGTGTATTATTTTTGTGCATTGGATTTGATACCAATTGGCTTAAGAAGTTATCTTCTAAAAACTCTAAAATTCTTTGTGATGTCAAGAAGTCTACCAGCGGATTGCCTGACTCACGGTGTTATGGACTTACTCAGCATGAGTATTTGGTGTTATGGACTTACTCAGCATGAGTATCTGGTGTTATGGACTTACTCAGCATGAGTATTTGGTGTTATGGACTTACTCAGCATGAGTATCTGGTGTTATGGACTTACTCAGCATGAGTATTTGGTGTTATGGACTTACTCAGCATGAGTATCTGGTGTTGTCGGTACCTGTGTAAACAGACAAAGATTCAGATCTTGAAGTTGCTAGTTATTCCTGTCTTACTCTATGGCTGTGAGACACAGACACTAAACACCAACCTCAAGAGGCTTATTGATGTCTTTGGTAATAAATGCCTTCGCAGAATGATAGGGTATTGCTGGAAATGACTGTGTCAAATCAGAGATTGTTCCGTGAGACTAAATCAAGACTTATTACCAGCATAATCCGCCAATGTCAACTCTGGCTATATGGGCATGTGGCACATTGCCTAGCTTGTCAGGTTGTTTCTATAAGGGATAATCCAGCATGGAGGCCAAGGGGGCACCCACAAAGTTTGTTGCTGGGGCAAGTCGATGTGGTATGGAAAGGGGGCCTGCATGGAGACTCGTGCAGGATGATAGCAGGGATTGAGAAATCTTCCCATCAAGGACGGATTTATATCATGGGGAGCCCAGGGTACTTCAGATTTGAATCCCCTCAGCACAAAAATTCAATTACAGAACAAATAAATAAATTAAATTAAATATATGATAAACTGCATTTCTTAAAAAAATATATTACATTCCAAGAAAGACATCTGAATTATTTTTTATTAATGATGTTAGCAGTAAGAATAACTGACTACAACATTCAGTTTGTAGTATAGGCCACAATGATACAAGTTGCTGATGGTCAGATATGATATGAAGTGTTGTGCTTTTACTTCTTTAAATTATGCACATCATTGCTAAGTTTTTCTTTTTTATACTGCTGTAGACATAATTGTATTTACATTAAATATCAGTCAAGCCAAAGAATAATAAAATTCAATTTTTTCCATTTCTATTAACAATCAGCAACAAATGTTAAAAATTAATCGCACTCAATAATAACAGGGGTAAATCTGCAGAACAACCCTTCCAAACCGATCAGAATATTATTTGTTGCACTACACCGGATATTACTGTACTGAACATCTGTGAAGGTTTTAGTGAGGGGTCACCTAAACTAAGCTGACATAGGGGGGGGCTATGCCTCCTGGACTCCCCCAACCTAACCTAACCAGATCCCCCAACAACACAACTATGGCCTAAACTAAGCTCTGACCCAGGGGTTATGCCCTCCGAACCCCTCAGCCTAACTTAACTAATTCTGTCAGGTGTGTAGACTAAAACCCAGTTTTAACTCAGTTTTAACTGACAGGCCGACTAACGAAACTAGATTGAACCAGTTTCTTCAGGCCAGTTTGAATGTGTATTGGGATATTTTGAACTGAAGGCAGGCCAGAAAGACAATCGGATGAATTAAAGCACATGTCAAAAAACTGGCCATCAGTTCTCGCGAACTGAAGGCCAGTTTGCCCATGTATGGGGCGGCCTGCAGTCTGAGCGTCAGTTCCATACCAACCGTCATGGTATCCTCTTAAGATCTGTATATTGTCGCTGACAGAATGGCTGTGTACCAAGAGGAAAAATTTTGGGGGGACAAATTCATCGATATTTACAGAGGATACCCATGCCTTTGGAAAGTTAAGACCAGTGAATGTCTGGACAGAAACAAAAAAGCAGCAGCTTATGATGCGTCAGTAATTGCTATATTTTAATTTGTGTTGATTTATTCATGCATAGAAAATATTCAAGTATTCTTGCCTTTCATAATTGTTGTTTTTACAAAAAAAAAAATTTCAGATTTAATTTGTTGAGTGGTTTACTCGTTCTTTGATGATCTTATTTATTTATTTGTATATGACTTATCTATTTAATATTATTTTATACAATTCCTCTTTTTTTAATTTATTTAATCTAATTGATTTTTTTTTCTTCTTTCTTTTGCTTAATCAATATTAGTTCAGAATAGTTCCATAGAGAGAGAAGTAGAGTACGTATTTCCTTTTGTTTGGATGTGATTCAAATGTGATGTTGGGGAGGAAGAGATGTTGCCATGGTGCTGGCTAGGTGTCAACTGAGGTTAGACGGAAGGCAGAACTAAATAGTGTGCGGCCACACGCAGCGGCCTGCAGCCCCGTCAGTTAAAACAGTGTGTGTATGGGGAGCTTTAGAAATTGAATAGTACATGTTAAGTGGAGAAGCGACTGCTCAGTAAAACCTTCACAGATGTTTAGTACAGTAAGTATCCTGTGTACTATAACAAAAATTATTCTGATCAGTTTGGAGGCGTTGTTCTGCAGATTTACCATAACAGGTTCCTGGCAAATACACTTTTGAAGTCATTTGAATTAGGTAAGTAAATTTCTTGCATAATCTTTCCAGTCTGCTGCATATCACCAAACTTAAAAATTGGAACTGGTAAATCATACACCACATTTATGCATCATACTTCAATATCTACAAAAAACCTTCTTTCTACACTTAGCATTAGTTAACTCATCAAATTGTATCATCTTGAAAATACAGCTCTCGACATCTAATAGATATATATAATTTCATCATTCATGGGTCGCTGTGGTTCCCAAATCACTCTTTATTAGTGCCAATTTGCTGAATGACCTTTCTCTCGAACAATAAGTGACCATCATGTTCAACTATATCTTAAGGGCTGCATTAACACCTGGGAATGTATTGGCAAGCTCTTAATCATGTAGCAAAACTGCCTGTTGACATGTCTCTCTGGCAAAGAGGCCCGAGGAAATTGCACCTTTAAAAATCCAACTCTTCTTGCAGTAATCTGCATGTTCTTGGCAAACAAAGGATGCATGTAACTTAACTGAGGTCTATAAATAAATAATGGATATAAAATTCTTAAAGTAAATGTGAAAAAGATGATTCCCCGAACTAGGTAATTTGCTACGGTTAATGAGAACATGCTACTCCTCTAAGCAAGGAGCTGCTGTGCCCCAGGATTTAACTCGCAACTTTTAGATCATGAGCCGAGCACTGTGCCACAAAGCCATCCGGCACCCTAGTAGTATATTAAAAAGTTAGGTATCTATGTAATGGGTTAAGGTTCCATTTCGTTAAGTTCCATTTTGGTCATGGAGATGATCATTAATTAGTTCAAATATATGGCAGTGAATGAGCAGAATGAGCATAGCAGCCATGCAGATAAGTGTAACTACTACATAAAATATTTTGAGATTTGGATATATTACCAGATGATAATTAATGGTACAATGTGTACAGAAACTGCCTCTTGTTGGATGGCTCGTCTTTTGGACTCTCCATATATAATTTTTGGAAAGCAATAAAAAATGATACAATTCTGCATCTTTAGTTTCAATAACATTTGACAAAGATACCTGTCAAACCAGATATTAAAAGAACGAACTATACCATAGGCTCTATTAAATCTTAAAATTTCACTGATTCTAAATAAAGAGATCAAACAAGCAATCTAATTAGCATCCGCAATTTGGGCTGTTTTAGAATTACCACCGTATTTTAACAATTGCCAGAATTACCACATACTGTTACAGCATGAACACTTTAATGTGTTTCCTAAACAACACTAGAGTACAAACAGAAAACCTAACCTACTCCTTGTCATGTTCAACATACTAACTCATACCACTTGTGATCAAGCTGTAACCCTGAGTGCCACAATCAAAAGTATGACGGATTATAATTGTATCATACCAATGTTTGATAGAATAGATATTTAAAATGTAAATATACATATTTGGATCCCCATCCCAACCCCAGACTGGGAATGGGAGACGGCTTGAGGAATACGAATACAGATACCTTACCACGTACAGCAAAGAGGGACAACACCTGATAAGGATTCTGGATAATAGTCTCACATTAAGGCGGATGTGAGGGCGTATTGATCAGAATGCGGAGTATGAGAGCGAGTGAGGGAGAGCGAGGCGGGTGTTGGCTGGCTTGGTCCGCAGCTATCACCACCACCGCCATCATATATCCCTTCCTCTCCCCCCTTTTTACACCATTGCCCTGCCATATAATTACCTTTACGATCAATCTTGTGTCCACTAGTCACTCTACCCTTTATCTGCCTCTTCTTAGAGGGAGAAACCATCGTCCGAAGACCAATACAAGTTTGTGTTGCTTCACAATCATTGAACCAAGAGGGCCGCGGGTGTTAGGCTTACTGCTGCCCTTTTGCAGATATTACCCTTTCAACACTGTCCTCGTCACTTTCTTCGTTCATTATATAGTTGCATAACTTTTACAAATCACTCACGCCAATATCAGCGCCAACACTGCACTTAAACACTCGCTAAATACCAATATTGTGAAGCGGGTCCCGGGCCAGTATTGGTTACACCACAAACATCATCACTCCATTTTGAAAGTTTAGCTGCGCGACCAATAAATCTATTTTGACTAATATATATTGTTTCGTTACAAAACTTAATATTATAGGTGAAGAAAATTAAATATAAAGTTTTATTGCATGATTTGCAACTTTATTTCTCAGTTTTCAAGATAAGGAGAGATAAATTAAAAAGCGTTGGTTGGGTAGTCGAATGAGTGGAGGAGACGAGTGGTGCCGCGAGTGTTGGGTGAGCGGAGGTGGCGGGTGGACGCGCGCTACAATTTGCCCGGCCATTTTGTCCTCTCCAGCTGTTTCATCCTTACTTTAGACCAACATGAATGAAGAAAGCATGATGTTGAACCATTCCTTTCACAAACACCTTAAGCTTAAAAATGCATAACACGCGTCTAGCTGTCAATTAGCCAGAGCGAACAGATCATTCCCCTTCAGTATGCCAAGTGGAGTGAGTTCTTCCTCATCTTTACATTATTTTCTTCCTAAAACAAAGGCAATCTCGTGAGCGCGATACTTCCTAAGGTTCCAGAATTCTGTAACAGGATACCCTGACAGCGCTCTGGGGGAGAATGGGTTCACCGCGCCTTTCTGGTTCATGCTGGTACACGGTATTGGGTGGACTGTATGTAAGCATCACATGAACCAAGCAAAGTGCTCAGTTATTTTAGAGCCAAACGTCATCCCTGAGAGTTAATATTACACCTAGGTATGCAAGGTGATTTCTGCCAAAAGATTATTTCTCTTTCTCTTTCTCACTCTTTCTCCCCTCTCTTGTGTTTGTACCCAGTCACCTAGTGTTGCTGGGTCCCAGGTATTGCTAGTCTTGCATTCTTCCGTAATACTATGTTGTATGTATAAGCTGAATGTTATCGTGTTTGAGATGTTTTCAAGTTTATGAGTTTCTTAATATATAAGTTCACCTATTTGTTCACCTCTGAAATGGAATCGAATGCAACCTTGTCACAGAAAAGCTATAAAAAAGAAACGCGCGAAATAGTCTGAACTGTACCTACCTATCATCAACCCGCACGCCATGTAACCCATCAATATTGTCTCTGTATTTTGTTAATGTAACATATTACAATTGAAAGTTACTTTTAGAGTATTAAAAATACATAATAAAACATACTAACGAACATGTGGTTGTACACCACTCAATGTAGCAATGCTAAGGATCTACCTGTAAGAACGAAAACTTGTGTAAGAAAACGCTACATTATAAAAATTTGTGTTCTTGTGCACTATAAAGAACTTAAATAGTATTGACTTACATCATACATCATTTTCTTTGGTATGTCCAACTACAATTATCCCATAAAATCCACATTATTTAAAGAATAAATATTTGTCACATAGAACTGATTGGGAAAATTGAAAGGACTGAATATTGAGGTGTGCGTGCTCTGCTCAAAACCCCGTTTATGTACCCCAAAACAAACCACCTCTTCTTGTCATTGATACATGGGTTGTTTACAAATTATTAAGAATTTTTAAAGTCATATACACGCACTTCAGTTTCATGGCTTTACTTTCTAAGTGATAGCAGTTTTATTGAAGAGGCACTCTAACAATGTTTCCCTGTTTACCGTGAGACCTCAGCTGCTCTACCACCGATACTTTCTACGCGTACTAGTTTCCTATGAAAATATTTGATTTAGAATTTTCCTAAATAAACATATATATACATATATATTTTGTTGGTGTACATATCAATTTCATACATATTATCATATATCGCTTAGAACAGCAAATTCGTAATAACGATGTTACTGCGAACGCTGGCCTTGTGATGCCAAAGTATAGGAGGTTTATGTCAAGTCTATTTGTTTCATCACGAGACGAAGTATAGTGGGAACGAGTCTCAAATACACATGACTGACTGTCCACAGCAATGTTGAACACAGTAGAATCCACAGTAATGACGTAAATATTTACTATGATCAAGCAAAAATACTGACATTGATTTTTTCCTGTCGTATAAGTATAGTTAGGGTGAGCGACCTACTACCGTAGGCCCAACACAGTTAGGCAGCCACACAGCACAAGCACGCAAGGGGGCCTGAATAGAAAGGACTATGGTAGTGGCGGCTGGCGGCGGGGCAGCTGAGGCCATGCTCATGCACCCTTTGTCCAGCAGTGATGGCAAGGCGACTGTGCACCTCTCCTTGTCCCCACCAGGTGTTCAAACCCACCTACACACTATAACTAAGATGTAATAGTGTTGACACATAATGAGGGAATGTCCGTACATTTCTACAATGATGGATGATCCTTGAAAATCCTTCGAATTATTCTACCCTCTGACATGTGGGAGCCTCGCGTGTATTAAAGTAGAGAGCTGGGTTATATAAGCGGTGGTGTGGGAGTGCATCCCTGCCCTCCATCAGTGGAGGATCTTGTTGCTGCCAACCTCACCGCGGCGAGTCTACTACCAACCCCTGCAAGCACTGCTTCACTCAACTGACATACACACTACTAACCTTAGAATATCTTCTTTATCATATCACTACTTTCAAAGGAAGAGAGTTGTTTGATGTCTCCCAAATACTTTACCCTTTAACAACAATAGATAAAGTTACAAGAAAGCCCTCCCTTATTCTTCTCGCCAGTTTAGTTCATCACTGCAGTGACTTTCATGTAATCCGACATAAGACAAGCATCTCACGCTCTTATCGGACAAACGCCACCAGCTTCCATCTTTCTTTTGAACTTTATGCTACCTTCAAATATGTTATACATGAATTGTATTGTGCTTATAATAAATGCATCACACTCGTTCATCTCACACCTTCATTACATCATAAACACAATGAATCCAATTATAACACATTATGGTGAAGTACAATGAAATTTTAGAGCAAAAATAACATAATGGTAATTCAAGCTTATGAGCAACACCCACATTTTTTTCTTCTTTTTCGTGTTTATCCCATATACAGAACTGCGTCCAGCCATCAGACGAGAGGCAATGCTGAGATTCTCAGCCTGTGAACCAAAAGGCGAGAAGCCAGTATGGCCGAACTATACTCCACCGGATGTGCTGACTCCCTCCCTCTTCTCCCTAGCATTCTCCCTCATCCGGGGGTCACGCTCACCTCTACAACTTTACCAAATAAGTGGTGTACATTGATTATTCTTAAGATTTATCGTTTATAAGCACTAGATATAAGATATGTATACCTACTGATTTCATGTAAGATGACTGGGTTTCTACGAAAGTGACAGTATATTGTTGGGTGGGTAAACGCATTGCAGTGGGATGCCAATGTCACTTCGCTGAACCTGATTTGTTCATACAAGTACGTACAAGTGGGTGTGACTTTGCTGAGTTCTCTTTTTTTTTTTTAGTATAGTCTAGTCGTTGTCTCGGTGTGCATATTGTTCTGTATCGGAAAAAAAAATAGGAAACGACAATGTTGTAACTGAGCTCTTCTTTGGCTGCAAAATTAATTACGTATAGAGAAAGCATCTGCTTATGTATTTTCAATATCTTTCGAGTACGTATGTACTAATTATTGAGTCTACCTTGAACACGATATCCATTCCTATCGAGCATTTATATCTTAAAGCTCAAAGGACACATCTACATTTGCAACAAACTAACAATGATGATTGACATGGCACCTCTAGTATCGCAAGAACATGACAAAATAATAAGCACGGTATTATATGGTTTCCGTATTTCCTAGGTTAAAAGGGACAAATTACGTACGTATGAGCTTGATCATGCTGTTGGTGAGTCATAAAATTATGAAATACCAATGTACTGTATGCAACATTAGAGTACATTGAAGAATTATGTACATAGTTAAATATGTATGTGCATAGTATGCATTTGCTTGGTTGCACCTCACATTCGGTCGCCTTTGACTTCATTACTGCTGCATTGAAGGCGGCGGCTGCTGAATGGGCAGTCCTCCACCCCCCCTTAACCCCTATTCCCGTCCGGCGCAACAGGGAGCCCAACAGTCAAGAACACACGGCAGATTTCCTCGCTATTGTTTTGCAGAATAACGGCCTCCATGGTGCCCGCGTTGTCCCAGCGGCCTAAGACTTACTGAGAGTTTTGAGTAGCGTTTGGATGGGATGCACTGTTTATAAATACAAGTCAAAAACATAATGTGCGTGGTGTTCCACTGAATCCTACGTGATGATATAAAGTAAGTTTTACAAGATACCCCTGCATGAGTCAATTCATGACTCAGTAATTGTGGAATAGAGTTGGGCACATGTATCCTCCAACTGTTTGATCGATATCTCTCAGTGTTCGTTGGAGTGTGCCGGAAGGACCATCAGCTTCATTGGAATCCCTGGCGGAGACACGCCAGGCTTCGCAGTAGGCAGAACAGTTGTGTGTTCGGCTTCACAGTGGGTAGAAATAGGATGCGAAACTTTTTTTCATCTTTCTTGAAGTGATAGAGAAGAACCATTACTATGTCTATAGTAATTGTGTTTTCTAAATATCAAGCGCACTTCCTGGTAATCATTGACTTGTGCTCCACGAAAAAAACATTAAAAAAACTGTGAAAAGGGGTTTGGGGAGAGATAGACCGTCAGTTAAGGCCGTGTTCTACTAGTCTCGCCAGTCTGCCTGCAAGCTGTCTTCATTGATCGCTACCTGTGGTGTTTATGCTGACACTAAAACGTTCTCTTGGTATCAGCTTTGTCTGTATCGACTGGGGTGTCCGGGAACACTGTCGGTGACGATACACATACAAGCCTGAACAATGTCAACGAATATTTTTCCAGACGGCTACCTTTGCTCCTAATATTTACTCAAATAACAAGATTGTGGTATACAAGATGATTCATAGAGATGCGCAATTTTCCATCCTTTTGTCGTCTGTCATCTACAGTAGATCTACAAGACTAGGTAAAGTATTCACATACGCTTATTAAGTAGTGTATTGCGTATATATATATATATATATATATATATATATATATATATATATATATATATATATATGAATATGTATGTATAATTGACTAGTACATTGTAGTGATATTCTGAATGCTGTGATGATTCGATTCATAAGACGAAACAATACTTAATAAGCGTAGGTGAATACTTTCTAGTCTAACGCTGCCGCCAAGACATTAACATCAGAATATATCAATGCATATAAAGGAAAACACGAACAAAAAGTGAACCAGTGTGGAAGCTGGATTCTGAAGCAGCACCGATAACTCTGCAAACTATTCAATCCTACTTCAACTTTGAAACACTCGTCAATTTCATTAGTAGTTTCCCTGAACCAAGTCGCGATTCACAATTTTACATTTTGTTTTTGTTTTTGTTGTAAATCGACTGATATCTAACGTATTTTTAACCTCACAAAAATTCAGTTCCATTTAGAAATCACATAATCTCACCGAGTGCAACCAGTTGGATTTTTTTCTTCAAAATTCTTAACGCCATGTATAACCTCAATCATTGTTGGTAAAAATTAAGAATCTTACAAACGAAAATATTTTCTTTGACTGCCCTGCCACTGTATTAATGTCTCCCATATTACTTTAATTGTCTAGTTCTGATCGAACACACGGCGTCTCTGAGATTTAAGTTAGCGTAGAAATGTTAATCACCATTAAGTTTCGAAGATGGTCGAGGGGTTAGAGCTACATCTAATCGGTTTTATTTGTTTTCGTATGTACCATTTTCACCTTCATATAATTGTTGAGAGACGTATATTACGATCCTTGAATATAACATGTTCGGAGGCGAAGAGCAAATCTACACAATGAATCAATGGTGTAGGATGATATTACCTTACAGGCGAGTTAGGTGTGAGAATGGTGCTGTGTTCGTGTGATGCAGTCAATACACCCAACACATGCACTATCTGTCTCTTGACTGCACTGCTGGATGAAAACATAGTACCTAGAACGTGATTGGCTGGTAGAACCCACTACCAACAAAGGGATTGGTGGATGGGTATCACACCGCTCCAAATGGTGCATTTGTCTCCCTCAAACTAACCGATTTCAGGAGTTAAGCTTTTAATACCAAAAATACGAGCTTGCAAGGTAAATGGTTATTTTGAATACCAAAGTGACACTTCGCTTTTTTTTTTCCAAAATGGTTGCCAAGTTGTGATTGGTACAGGTATGACCATGCCTATTCACTAATGACAGTAAAGCTACCTGATCACCATCACCTCCACAAAAGATGTTATTTTGTGTACAAACATTGAGTATCAACAACAAACATGTGTTGGTGAAAAGCTAAAAGTTCAGAAAACTTTTGTGTTGCAGCAATGAGGCTAGAATGCAAATACTGTATATATTTACTTTCAGTCTTACGATGCTATTAATATGAAGTAACATTGCCATTCAATCGTAAAGAAATCCCATTGACTAAATTTGTCCAGTCTAGTTTTAAAATATTATTAGCCATTTCCAATAAAGCTTTGATAGTTTCTCAAAATCTAGACACTGTATTAAGTTATCTGCTGGTCACCAGTCACCACTATCATATTCCTGGAGAGAGGATGTAAATGTGGTGTATGCACCCAAAATAATAATACATATTACTATATTTCATACTGTCAATTGAAATGACCCGCTCACATAAAACTAAAATTGTATGCCCTTCTTCCTTTCCCATATTGGTACCATTGCTCAAACAGGACACTCAACACACCGTCAATTTACCAATCTGATTATAATGATCACCAAGGTCCAAGTGGAGTTTAGTCGACGTTGAATGACCCATCACTACAAGTTTACCCTCCTTTTCTTCTAGAACCACTCACCTGGAGCCATATTAATATATGACAGATCCCTTTGTCATGCAGTCAAGTCATTGAAACATTGCCTGAATGATGTGTGGATGCAAGTGATGGAGTGGCCAGGTAACAATCCCTACCTCGATAAAAAAAGTATGGGGAAAAATACCTCACACACTACACCACCTCTGTGCTCACCCTTTGCTGGGCCATCAAAGAGGCTTTGACAGATATACCGCCCAGCTGCTTCAAAGAATTAGTTTAGTCAATGTCAGAGAGATTTTCAATGTTGAAGAACACTTCTAAAATAAGAGTAAAATGTTTTCGATTAATAGTTTTTTCTTGCAATGCCTTGTTTTCAAATTCTATTTTTGCTTGCTACAGTATCATAAATTTTTGCTGACACTGTAAACACAAAACCTGCATTACATTACTTATGCATATTAATGATGATGAATTCCTGGATCTTGAACTTTGAAAATGCCTCATAAATCTAGTAATTTGTGGGATCAAAAGATGATTTCTATAGGGTGATGCATTACTGAGGAGATCAGAACATGCTGTTTAAGCTCCCCATCATCATGTAACTCTTTACAAACCTACTTTTCCAACATCAGTTTTAAAATGACTCAACTCACATTCTTCAACAAGGGATCATAGGATCCACCCAAGAATCCTCGTAGCCCTAAACAACAACAAAAACAACAGCATTTTCAACATGAAGATACATCAGCATTGTTTCTACTTAAATGTTGCACATATGTAAATGGATTATGCAAACCTTATAAACAATTTGGTCACTCTTATTTCTTTAACAAAGATGAAAATGGAAACTCCCATGAGAGAATTCTAGTAATTAAGATGAGAATATAGGACTTGTTGCTCAGCAACCCCAGCTGAGTTTTTTTTTTTTTATACCCTAATGGTTATATTCACCCATAAGATATCAGAATGATGAAATATAATTAAATAATCAATTAGTGTTAAAAAGTCTACATTTTATTCAATGTCAAAAATAAGAAGTACAAAAAATAAATAATAGCTAAGAAAATAGAAGCACTTCTCATATATTTACTTCAGTTTGAGATGTTAATATGTATATTCTACTGTGGCACATAATCAATAATTAAGTAAAAGTTTTGGCACAAAAATATAAGGATTATCTTGATTTTTTCAGAATTTGAGAACAGATGCTATAAAACTCAGCTTTCTAATTCTACCTCTCTTCTGTCATTCTGGGAGACATAATACTTCTGTGATTCATCTGCTTCCATTGTTGCCTTATAAAACCTATAGTACTATTCTAAAATCTTCAAAACAAGTGATATTCTCTCAGCAACTTAAGCAGGTTGTGTTGGGTGTAAAATGTTTACTTACAAGTGCGCAGTATACATATGACTGCTTTATTTTCCTATAAAGGACAGAAACTGGATGTTGACACTTACCAATTCCTAGTAGTACAACATAGTACAGTGTATCTAGTGGTATTGCACAACTATTTGACTCCTCTTGGTACAGAGTTCATACGCTAATAAAAGTAAAATTTTCCGACACACTGGTTAGTGATTACTTAAGTTTTTGTTCCTTTCTCCCAGAGATCTTTTTCATGATAGATCATAGATTCTTTATCTGGTTAAAGTCATGACTATTTACTGCCTAATTTTGAAAATACTTAATTGCAGTTACCAAAGCATTCCTTAACACATCAATTGGTATGGCAGAATACACCATCTTGATGGAACAACTTTTCTCACTATTTATAAATCATTGATTTGTCTTAAAAATTTGGCGGGTTATATGTTATTGTATAGGTGAGTTATAATATTATAAGCTTTAAAAGACTGCTTTCATATACATGCAGTGGTAAAGGGATGACTGAACTGAGATAGTGGAGCAAGTGAGTCACAGGAACAGCCTAAGTAAATTGTGGAGGGGTATACATGAATCAACTATATATATTTGTATTTCCACTATTTTCCTACTAAGTATACACATT
>JAXIVD010004760.1:0-33413 GCA_036785275.1 Cancer borealis | reverse complement strand
GTGGGTGGTGGTGGTGGTGGTGGTGGAGGAAGTAAAGGAACAAATAACAATCTAAGTGAAAGGTGAGAGGAAGAGAAGAAGATTAAAAAAAGTGATTATGTGAGAATAATGAGAGCAAACAACAACAACAATAATTACAGTAACCACTACCAACATACCATGACCACCACCACCATCACCACCACCATCACCACCATCACTACCACCACAACCACCACCACCACCATCACCACTACCACCATCACCACCACCACCATCACCACCAACAGAAACAAAAATATAAATATAAGCAAATTAATTTTCAACACACACACACACACACACACACACACACACACACACACACACACACACACACACAACGTTAGGTCAAATTTGCTAATAACTCGCTTTGAAGTGTGTGTGTGTGTGTGTGTGTGTGTGTGTGTGTGTGTGTGTGTGTGTGTGTGTGTGTGTGTGTGTGTGTGTGTGTGTGTGTAAGTGAGTGAGTGGGTGAAATGCATCGTAGAATCAATGAAGATGTTGCAAGTAATTTTCCTTTCCTTGTTTCCCTCCTTCATTTCCGTCCGTTTCCATTTCCCCTTCTCACCTCCTTCCCTTTCTTCCTCCTGTCTCTCATCTCCTCTTCCGCCTCCCTCCACCTTTCTTTTCCTCTTCCTACGTTGAACTTTCCACCTCCCTTTGTCTTACTTTCATACGCTTTTTTCTGGTCTCATATATTCGATCTTTCGTTCCTCTCTTCTCTCCTTCTTCCCAACTTGTTATCCTCCTCTTCCTCCTCCTCTTTTTCCTCCTCCTCCTCCTTCCCCTCCTTCTCCTCTCACCCACTGTTGCACAATTTCTCCCTCCCCCCTTCTCGTCAATCTTTTCACCTTTCCTCCCCTCGCCTTCTAACTCTCTCTCTCTCTCTTTCTCTCTCTCTCTCTCTCTCTCTCTCTCTCTCTCTCTCTCTCTCTCTCTCTCTCTCTCTCTCTCTCTCTCTCTCTCTTTTTTTCTCTCTCTCTCTCTCTCTCTCTCTCTCTTCTCTCTCTCTCTCTCTCTCTCTCTCTCTCTCTCTCTCTCTCTCTCTCTCTCTCTCTCTCTCTCTCTCTCTCTCTCTCTCTCTCTCTCTCTCTCTCTCTCTCTCTCTCTCTCAGGAAAACACACATAAACAGATACAAATAGATAGACAAACTAACTTAATATCAGAAAGGTGAATAGCCAGACAGACAAATAAACAGATCTGAAAGCAGACACGCTAACTTACACGCAAGAACTGGAGCCAGAAGCAACCAACCACCCACCCACTAACACCTGCATTCCCGCCCATCTGTCATCACCCGCCCATAACACCTTTACCGTCCACCCACCCACCCACCCGCCCGTCTGTTTGTCTGTGTTTGAATAAGAAGAGTGAGGGTCGAGTTAGCAGTAATCAGGTTTGAGTCATTGTCAAATATTTGTTCCCGTGGCTGAGCGAGACGATGGTAAATATCAGACTGGAAAGGGGACGAAAAAAGAAAATTAAGAAGTCACAATTCAAACCATTTCACGACACCACAAGAGGAATATTGGTAGTACTGCCTGTGTGGTTTGATATCAAGGACGTGAGATGGTTGTTAAAAAGTAAACCTGTTGTTATGCGTTTGTGTTTCAAGGTAAAGACTCCCTACTAAACAGGAAATCCCGCGCGTATAGAAAATGAAAAACAAAGAAAAAAAAGGACTTACAATAATAGCTTCTGTAACGGAAATGGGATATGAGAGAGGAAAAAAATAGAAGTCTACGTCATTGCATTTCTGAACCATGATGAGTTTAGGAAAGCTCTTTGTGTCGTTAGTTATTTCCTCTTATCCTTTTTTTCTTCCTCCTCTTGAAATCTCGGATCTCTTAACGTGTACATACAAGCCATGTTCTAGATTCCTCTGCATGAGTTGCATAAACAGCACATTGTTCCCTGCATTCATTTTGTTGCACTTTTATAAGACTGCAATTACGGCGTGTGGTATTTACGGGAGAGAGATGATGAAACAACAGTATGTGTGGACAAGACTCGTCACTTGGTAGTATTAACGGATGAAAACCACGGTAATGACGGTGATAAACGACGCAGATGACGATGCACCTCACCTAGATTGGTCCCTTCGTCGCCTCATCGTCACCGTCACCAAAACTAATCCGTTGAACATGTGTTGGTGACGATGACGAAGATGCTGAGTCAGATAAAAAAAAGAGAGAAGAAAAAAAGTTCCTGACCTCGCTTCCATCGCATGCATTGACGCCAAAATCATCTATTGTTAACAGGTCTATTGAAACACGCAGGAAACACGGCTTGGCTCTTCGTTATCAAGCATGTCACACTCAACACGTTCCTTTACACACCCGCCATCACCACCACCGCGGCACAATACTTCTCTTACTAATGGATTTTACACGTCCACGTCACGCACCTCCATGACCTGCCCCGCACGCTCACCCCGGCAGAACCTTTCATCCGTGAGGCACAGAAGGGCGTCTCTCCGCTCGCTAGAATTCTTGGCCTTATGATTTTCCACAGTTTGTTGTTGTTGTTGCCTTGTAGACTAATGTTCTTTTTATGTATTTTTTTTAATTTATCGAGTTGTCACGAATCTTCATCCTTCCTTTCTTTCGTTTGCGTTTTACATATATTAGATGCGGTTCTGGTGTATCTGGATTTTCAATATTTCTCGCTGGCTGTGCAATGCTGATGTAGAAAAAAAATTATTAGCCTTTCATACAGTCATTTCTTATTAGTATTTGAATTTTCTTCCTAGTCACTCCTTGTCTTTTTGTTATCATAGTTCCATTACTTCCTTTTTTTTCTTTCAACGTTCCGGGTGCTTTACATTGTATCATGTTGCTTTCACCACACACACACACACACACACACACACACACACACACACACACACACACACACACACACACACACACACACACACAAACACACACACACACACACCATGCTCCCCGTCACAGGCAGGAATACTTAAAGATTAAATAGAGTGAAGTACTTTCGAACACGCAACATTAATTACTCTTAGAGAAGGAGAGAAAAAAGGATAGAAGGACTTTAACAAAAAAATATATATATAGAAAGACTGACATTTAGGAGGCGTTGGTTTATTGTCGGTGGTGAGGTAGCGAGGTAGTGGTGACGGTGGCGTGAGTGTCCGTCGGAGTGTGGGTGGGATGGAAGGTGGTAACCGATAACTTATACAGAATAGTTTAACCCCGGTGCTACAATGGCACACAACGTCGTTTAAAAAAAGAAGAAAAAAACCTAGGCTTGCATAATCCCAGAGTAGAGGGGCAGCGGTCAACTTCTTGGCAGCAATCAGTTAGTCAGTCAGTCAGTCAATCCCCTTCAGCGTTCCTCCTAAGTCCTGGATCCTCCTTGGCTGGCACCCACTACTCACCCTGAGGAGCATGGCGAGGAGGTAGTGGAGGTGAAGTGGACTGAGGAGAGACTGAACACAAACTGAGGCGAGGGCAGACCACCCAACCTCGCCTCAACCTCGGGAGAAAGGTCCTCAACCACCACCACCGCCACACGGTCACACTCCAGTCTGCTTCTCCTGACGTCATGCCACACAAGGCTCCTCATTGGTTGGTTCCCGCGGTCCCTTCAGCGTGACTCACCCCCTCCTCCTTCCCCTCCTCCCTCCCATTCCTTCATCGTCACGGTGGTGTGTGGTGTGTGATGTGATTTGTTGTTCTGTAATGTTTGGGTCTTGTTAGGATGCTGCACACCTCACAGCTCATCCTGCCGCTGCTGTGTCAAGGAGTTGGTTATAAGGTTATAGTCTGTTAGCCTTGTGTGTGATGAAAGTTTGTCCATTAATAATTACAAGCCAGAAACGAGGAAAACAAGGTATTGATGATGATAGTAATGGTAATAGTGTTGATATTGATAATAATGATAGTAATAATAGTATACTTTAAAATATTTACTTCTCCCTGTTCAAGCGGAAAGAATAGTATAGAAAAGGTTAGATATTATAGATAAGATCATGAAATGCATTAAAAGAAAAATGCACCTTCCTACTCATGTTTTTTTTTTTTTTTTTTTTTTTTTTTTTTTTTTTTTTTTTTTTTTTTCCGTGTGATTGAAAAAAAAAAAAAAAAGTATACGAGAAGGAGGGATTTCCAGCCTTTTATTTTTTGGTCACTTTTTAGTTGCCTTTACGACACACGAGAAATTTAAAAAAGAGAAAAAAAAAGGCGTTTATTGTCAACTCCATCACCACTACTACCAATAATAATTATAACAATGAAAGTTATAATGATAATAATAACAATAGTAATAAACCTAACACAAAAATACAATTGTAAAACATAATTGAAAAAAAAAAAAATAAAATTTTCCATCAATAGAATGTTTCCACGTGAACGCACGTGAATACTCTCAACACTTGCTCCTTGCACGTACTTAATGAGCTCGTTTAATGGATTGTTACGTGCTAATTGTGTGTGTGTATGTGTTATAGATAGATATGCACTTTTGTGTATGCATAATGAATGGAATTTTGTGTATGCCTATGTAGTACGTACTATAAACTCGTATGTAAAATGTATGAGCACACACACACACACACACACACACACACACACACACACACACACACACACACACACACACACACAGATATACAAATAACAGCAAGGACAGACAGACACAGAAAGGGAGGAAGACATTAAAAAATAGATGAAAGAAGTAGAAAAAAATGAAGAAAAAAAACAGAATACTTAACAATAGTCCTCGTCTGTGGTTCCCCAACATTCGTAGGAAACTTATGACTCAAAAGGAAATTTCGTAATAGAATAGATTAATTTTTTTATAACTTTTTTTGTCCCGTGTGTGTGTGTGTGTGTGTGTGTGTGTGTGTGTGTGTGTGTGTGTGTGTGTGTGTGTGTGTGGTTATTTTTAGCACCCGGAAATATACAGTCGGTAAGCCACTTTTAATTTTCTTGTTAATTTGCAACCCCGCCCACCACCACCACCACCACCACCACCCTAGTTTCCACTTCCGCTCGCCGTCTGCACCACCGCCCTTGGACAAGCCAGAAAGCATCACAAGTTGGTGATGTAATGCCTAAGAGGAACAGGGAGGGAGAGGGACGTGAGAGGGAAGGGGATAGTAATAATGTGCTTGGTTGTGGTCCTGAGGTGTGTGTGTGTGTGTGTGTGTGTGTGTGTGTGTGTGTGTGTGTGTGTGTGTGTGTGTGTGTGTGTGTGTGCGTGTGTCGTCGAGTAAAACACATACGTAGGTGAAATTTTCCTACTTTTTAAATTATTTATGTAGCTAGATTGATGATGTGCTTGAGAGAGAGAGAGAGAGAGAGAGAGAGAGAGAGAGAGAGAGAGAGAGAGAGAGAGAGAGAGAGAGAGAGAGAGAGAGAGAGAGAGAGAGAGAGAGAGAGAGAGAGAAAGAAAAAAAAAGAGAGAGAGAGAGAGAAAAAAAAAAATAACAGGAAACTTTTTCACACTTGATATTCCTTGCAATGCTATACCTCCCTCCTCCTCCCCTTCCTCCTCGTCGTCGTCCTCGTCCTCGTTCTCCTCGTCGTCCTCCTCTTCCTCTTTATCCTCCTCTCCCATCAAGTAGCAGAACAGTAGGTAGGAAAATTTGTACAGTAATTTCCTGCAACGCGATGTATGTTTTTTTATTATTGTTTTTTTTTAACGGCTTGTGATGGTGTCAAAGAATGTTTTTTCAGTGTGGTGACCTCGAGAGAGAGAGAGAGAGAGAGAGAGAGAGAGAGAGAGAGAGAGAGAGAGAGAGAGAGAGAGAGAGAGAGAGAGAGAGAGAGAAAAAAAAAATTTTGATAGAGAGGGGACGCGACGCACGCCTCTTCGTGTAGTACTTATCTAAAATATAATTTTCTCTCACTAAATAACAACCTGTGAATAGGAGAGTCTGAAAAGGGTGGTACAGGGCGTGAGAGAGAGAGAGAGAGAGAGAGAGAGAGAGAGAGAGAGAGAGAGAGAGAGAGAGAGAGAGAGAGTTACGACTGCTGAGAGACACGAGATATAAAAGAAGAAAATCTCAGTGCATTGTCCTCTCTTTAGTGACTAGGACTGAAGGGATCATGAGGTGACATGTGTGGGGAAGGAGAATGAGAGGGTGAGGGAAGGCAGCAAGCAATATATAACCTTGAGGTGCTAGAAAAGAGGAAGGGAGGAACCACATAAATAGGAAACTGCACTGAGATTATGGGTGTGTCCGAGAGGAAATGAAAAACAAGGAAGAGGAGGAGGAGGAGGAGGTGGAGTGTGTGAAGGGAGGTATTGCGTGAGAAATATGAGTTTAAGTGCATCGCAGAGGCGGGAAAAAGGGTATGATTATGAAGATGGCAAGAGGATGTGGAAGAGCAGAGTGGAAAGACGGTATGAGTGAGGGGAGAGTATGTTGCGTGCTACTTCAAGACTAGTAGCTCTCTCTCTCTCTCTCTCTCTCTCTCTCTCTCTCTCTCTCTCTCTCTCTCTCTCTCTCTCTCTCTCTCTCTCTCTCTCTCTCTCTCTCTCTCTCTCATGGAAATAGTTGAAGTGTTAAGTTAGATTTAATATAACCTTCAGCAGGAGTGTTTGCCGTGCATACAAATAGACAGTGTTACTATCAGATGTGTGTGTGTGTGTGTGTGTGTGTGTGTGTGTGTGTGTGTGTGTGTGTGTGTGTGTGTGTGTGTGTGTGTGTGTGTGCTTATGTGTGTGTGTGTGCTTATGTGTGTGTGTGTGTGTGTGTGTGTGTGTGAGTGTGTGTGTGTGTGTGTGTGTGTGTGTGTGTGTGTGTGTGTGTGTGTGTGTGTGTGTGTGTGTGTGTGTGTGTGTGTGCTCGCTCGCTTGGGAACAATGAAGGCAAGAGAGAGTTAGGAAAAAGCAATAAAGTCCTTCATTTGAACATAACTCTAATCAATTCTACGTGACAGGAAGAGAGAAAACCGAGGAAGTAACATTCAATGATCTAAATCTAAATCGTGGAAGGAAATGTGAGGAGGGACGGATCGAGTGCAATTTTGAAACAGTCTCATTAATCAGCAGTTTTTCCTTGCCTCCGCCCCCTCGATCCACCCTTCACCCAGCCCTTGTCACGGCCTCTCATAGACAAACAGTGCACTCATTCACTCCTTGACATTCACACACCGATGGAAGAGGAAGAGGAGAGGAACGAAAGAGGAGGAAAGTGGAAAAAGAAACACATAGCAATAGTAATCACCTCTTCTACTAGTTACTCTTATCTATTTAATTACATACATTACATAATCATAACATATTACGATCACTAACACCTCATCTTCAGCCCAGCGGCGTGGAGGAAACGGGAGGAGGGAAAGGGGAACTGAAAGAAGGGGGAAGAGGACATCTGTGAGAGGTTAGAAGAAAGTGAGAGGATAAGGGTAACTTGTGTGACTCACCATGTGGAAGAGGACCATTTGAGGACCATATTTAAACTCCATCTAATTGTAGAGGCAAGTGGAGGACAAGGTGTGAAAGAAGAGGAGGGTGAAAGAGGGAGGAGAAGGTAAGATAAAGTTATAGATTAGATTGGAAGATGGTGGCAGTGACTTGGGAAAAAAAGGAAAGACTGAAGAAGAGATGGAGTAAAGAAAAACAAAGAATGAGAGGAGACAAAAGGGAAGATAAATAAAGGAGAAAGAAAGAAGACCAACTATATAACCACCTTATTTGTGTACCTTACTATTATCTATTTTATCTCTTTCTTAATCGAAGGTAGAAGGGAATGGGGAGACCTGTTTACTGTTATATCATTTTCGTTCCTACTTTTTTTTTCCCTCATTGAAGGTAGAAGTTAGATTAGCAGACCTGTTCAACCTCGACATGTCACGCATTTGTTGTAAAAAATATAATAAGTGAAGGTGTAGAGGGAGAGCAGAGCATAAAGGAGGGGTCGAGGATGATGGAGAGTGAGGGAAAGGGGGGAAGGGGACGTGAAGGGGCGCTGGAAACAACCGGTCGCAGTGTTCTCACGACTGCGTTGACGAGAGGAACGTGTGTGTGTGTGTGTGTGTGTGTGTGTGTGTGTGTGTGTGTGTGTGTGTGTGTGTGTGTGTGTGTGGAGGAAAAACTGGTACTTCGTGTGATTAGTTAGTCGTGACGAAGGATCTCTCTCTCTCTCTCTCTCTCTCTCTCTCTCTCTCTCTCTCTCTCTCTCTCTCTCTCTCTCTCTCTCTCTCTCTCTCTCTCTCTCTCTCTCTCTCAAACACACACACACACACACACACACACACACACACACACACACACACACACACACACACACTTGTCTCGATCACCTCCACCCACATTCAAGTCAACCATGTGACACCCCCACCCACACACCCCTCTCCCAGGGCCCCCTCTTCATCACGCACGCCCGTCTCTCAAGTTACCTGCATCATCTTGACCCATATAAGGCACCACCAACGACCGGCTGACCGCACTGTTTGGTCAGAGATGTGATAATTGTGTCTGTATACATGGGAGACATTAAGATAGTTTGTAGACTGACACTGCTTTGTAATTGAGAGAAAATTGAGATATTGTTATAGGTAAATATTGGTACGGGAACAGTATGGTGGTTTTGCGGAATAAGTAAGAAATAAATAAGAAATAGTACTGGAACATTTTTGGTAGGTGTATATTTGATAACAAACGTAGCTACGAGTTGAAGGGGAAAAAAAGCCATATTTGAGGAAAAGGTTAAAAAAAAATTTTTTTTTTTTTTTTTTACTTTGGTTTTGCATCACATGTTCGTATGTTTGCGTTTGTGTGTCTGCGTATTACTTTTGCTTTCTTTGTTTTTTTATAGTCCTTACATAACATGCTCGTATTCTTATGTCTTTCTTATTTTTTCGTCCTTCTTGCCGATTTTCTGTTCTGTTGAGTCATCGTTAAACTATTCTTATAGAGCTACCCATTTTTATTACGACAAAAATTTAGATTGGCTTCAGTTTTTATGTTTAGAATTTTTTTCACGACTGTATTTTAGTGATTCTACTACTACTACTACTACTACTACTACTACTATTTTTATTATTACCACATCATCTCAGACAAACACGTACTGAATGAACCTGGATGAACACACACACACACACACACACACACACACACACACACACACACACACACACACACACACACACACACACACACACACACACACCAAAATTACATGATTAGAGTGTGAAAAACAACGCAATGTGTCTTTATTACCGGAAAATAGGTTTATGTTGGTTTCCTGTTGGGAGGGGCGGCGGTGCGGGAACAATTTAACAGTGCAAGTGGCGGTGACTTTGCATTCACACCTTCCTATTATTTTATTTACTAACGTCATTTAAGAATCCCTTGTACGTACATGTGTATTAAATCTTCTACTCATGGTGTTTCGCAAATGATGTTTTTGGTGCACGGAATGAGATGCAGAAAATCATTGGTAGAAAAACCCTCAATGCATGAATCTATATTGTAGCAGTTTGTTACCTTGATCACAGGAATGTATTACAATAAGCGAAAGTCTATCAGTCATTGCTAGAGGCCGTAGGCGGGGTTATATGTCTGTCTGTCTGTGGGTCTGTGTCTGCTTTGTGTGCTTTGTGTTGTATCATAATTTGTTTTCTCTTGCGTCTTCGTTCTTGTATTGGAGTTCCTGGAAGTAGGTTGTAAGTGGTGAGGTTTTTGAGTCCATGGTGTTTGTGTTAACAAGGCCCCGATGTCACAAAACTGTGTTCGCAAAACTGTATGTATATAGGTTTTGCGAAGCTGAGGAGGAAAAAGGTTGTAGCTACGGAGATATGCTTCTCAGAGAGTAACATGTGTTTAAAGAACTTATATGAATTATGATCGAAATCTGCATACGTACTTAAATTGTACTGCTCCCGACACATTGAAACTACAATTGTTATTTTATAATAATTTATAGTGTGTGAATTTGCTGAGAGGAAAGCCAGAATAGACGAACAACAGATTGACGAGGAAATAGCTGAAGGACTACACTTTGCATCTATCTACAAGATGATTGAGAAAATGAATGGTCCGTATTTATAGTGAGATGATGAAGAGTAGTAGTGACTGTATACGATTAATTTGAGACCACTGTAGCCTACCTTGGTATTTTTTATGGTACCCTATCCAAGTAAAGAAGCCAATTTAGTATTTTCAACAAAACAAATAACATTAATAAATAATATAACGATGAATAAGTAGAGTTATAGATAAGGTACACAAGTAGTTCCAAGGTAAAGTGTGTATAGTTCCTTTTAGATGAGTCCTCCCCAATATCCTGACCTCATAGAGGACGTGATCGTCACCACCACAGCCGCAGCAGCAGCAGCCGTCACCACGATGAAGGGTGTCCACGCCTTCTTCCTCGTCCTGTGCCTTGCCCTGGGCATAGATGGAGGAAAGAAGTTTAAGGTGGACACAAAGAAGACCAAGGTGTACGGACCTGGCCTAGAACCTCACAAAATAGTGTTCCCAGCCCGGTATATCTTCATTGAGCCGTATGACACCAAAGGCAACAGGTAGGTTGTGTCAAAACATTGGTCTGGCAGGTGTCACCGGGAGGCATGACCTGCCGTTATGTTGCATTATTTTCTTTTACGTGTATCTTTACAACCAATAGACCATGTATCTCAATATTGTAATACAAGGGTTCCTTTGTCATGTTTCCACCAGAATCCAGAAATCTTTGGGTAAGAACTCCTTCAAAGTGCAGGTGGAAGGACAGAGCAACGAGGGTGCCTACTGCAGGGTGTGGGTGCAGGTGTTGGACCGTTACGATGGCACCTACGTGGCCAGGTGAGACAGGCACCCCTTTCACTAGTGTTGCAGTATAATATAGTGTGGTTAAAAAAGATCCCAGTATGTTCTATGATTGCTTACCTCAAGTGATAAGGTGATTGTCTGTTTCTATTGACCTGATGCAAGTGTACTTGACCTGAAGTCTTTGCCTCCAGCACACGTGATGGACTTATTACTTATGAAAGTTGCTTGCTGGAATGTGGTGTGAGGCAAACTGTATCGAGAAGTCATGAACTACATATTAAGGCAGTAGATGTACTCTACATTTCATGGGCATTGAAAGGCCTCTCATTGTTAGCAGGTTTACTTACTCCTTGAACATTTCACACCCACTCCTAACTTACCACAGAGCTCACTTTTACTTCACCGTCTGCACCATTCATTATTTTCATAGAAAAATCAGTATAATGTCTTTTTATGCCATATTTAATCTGAGGTAAAATATACTTTGATTACTTGCAACACTAGAACTCACTCATATAAATTAAGCATTAATCATTGTATTGAACATTACCCTCAATGCTATTATTGCATGCTGCACACACCTAATCACCAATACCTGTTTCAGTCCATGATGTGAGAAATCACATAAATAATTTAGATTGATAAGAAATATTTCCCAAGGAAATCTTGTTTGTCTCAGGTAACTATTATATCAATATAAAGATCAGACACACAATCACAAGAATTTAATAATGTTAACATGGAGCTAGAGTCACAGGCCTAGTCTAGGCCTCTTGCAGGAATCATCTGTAAGAAACCATTATAGGGAGGTTATTTTTTTTTTAATTAGAGAAATCATGGAAGTCTATATTCATCCATATTAGATGAAGTACATAGTGTTTGTGTAATAATGGAAGCACACTTTATTGTTGAACAGGTACCGCACTTACCAGACCTGCCGCAGCACCATCATCCACGTCCTGTACAACGGGCAGCCTGTTGCTGACTCTCCCTACAAGATACCAGGTAATGGTGAGGCTGAGGCTCGTGTGGATCTGTGGTGCTACTGAATTGGATGTGATGTTAATTGATTTTAGGGAAGATTATACTATGTAGCATGTTAATGTAATGTGGTTAAGTTATGACGAGGCATCAGAGTTACAGTACATAAGTGGATATATAGATCCTACACTTTATTGAACTGAAACTTTGCATGTGTAGTGCTTTCTCTTTATGGTATTTTGTAGACTTTTCACTTACACATACACATTAGTCTGAAAACTTTAGGTGGTATGTGGCTGGTCATCCACCAGTCCACCTTGGCCTAGCCTGGTGTTGCTGTTCAGTGTGTGTATCCCACAGTAGTTATCTTTGCTTAGCTCAATAAGGTGTTATTAACTTGAGTGTATAAAGCAGGAGTGGATCACATGATAATCAGTGAGTGGTGAGTCTGTTGATTACATTTCAGACCCAGTGTACTCAGAGCATTGTTACTGCCCTGAGGGTGACATAGCAGCATGGCAGGAGGCAGTCGGGTGTCCAGCTGACTACCCTCAGGTTACAAGAGACCTCACCCTTTTCCCGCAAGTGGACTTTGACTTGGTTCTCAATGCAGCAACCAAGCGCTTTAATGATGCAGGGGCACGAAGCTTTTGTAATTATGTTATCAAAAATAATCAGGTGTGTAATGATTTGGGAGTGTTGTTCTTGGTATTTTCGGGAATGTTTTACAAATGGCATAGATTGATTTATGACTATACTTTATGGAATTATAATTACTATCTCTCAACCAGATGTACCGAAAATGCTATGGTCAGCATGTTGGCTTCAACATGTTCATGGACAACATTCTTCAGTCTATGTTGTGCAAGATGCTCCTTCCAGACATAGAGTTCATCATCAACTTGGGTGACTGGCCGCTGGTGGACCCCAAGGTGTGTAACACAAAATTTTTGTTTTTCCATAATTCTTAATTCTATTATAAAGTTCACTACCATTGCAATCATTGTCTATTATCCATGTATGTACACTAAAACCTCTATAATTCGACCTAATTGGGAGAGACCTGGGTCGAATTAGCCAAAAGTCAGAATTATTTGATTATTACCTCTCCAGCCCCTCCACACAATAAGAACTCGGTAAAACATGCCAAAACAGCACAGTTTGTAGTATACTTGTACTCACCAAAACATGGCTGATACTAAAGTCTCGTGAGCATTGTTATTGACAGACTTGGCTGTACGGAGGTTTTTTTAATGGTACTATGCACTGAGCATTCACCAATCAGGCGTTACTGAGCTCATCTTCAGGTAATTTGTTGAAAATTTTGAATTAGGCCTGAAAGAGTTCAAATTATCCAAAATTTAAATTATACGGGTTCAAATAATTGAGGTTTTAGTGTAATCATTCACTGAAATCATCACATGTATGCCATGGAGTTCGGATTCTCATTTGGTTCCTCTTTCCCATCTGTTTTCATTAGGCACAGGCCATTTTTCACCTTAGTCCCGTATTTTTACCACTTACCATCCCATTCATCATTTTTTACAATAATTATATCTCCCTGGCTATGACTGGAACATTGGCAAAGTAGTCAGTAGCCAAACACAACACACTCATAACACATTACCTATAAAGCAGTGAGGCACATTATGGTTTCAGGTATATTTGTGTTTTGTCAATACAGATGGAGCCGCTGCTGCCTGTCTTCTCATGGTGTGGATCAGAGGACACGGCAGACATCATCATGCCGACCTATGACCTGACGGAGGCCACACTGGAGATGATGGGCAGGTACTGGACTTGATGAATGTAGATAAGAGGGTGGCTGTTTAGATAGTTAGATAGATGCATTGAAAGTGTCATGATATCCTTGGCAGTTAGGTACATAAATAGTAGCATTGAACTGCGTTATTAATAGTCTAGGAAGCTGTTTCTATTGTAAAAATTATAGGATCCTGGGAGAAGTATATTGCTTTATTTATTAATTATTGTTATTTCTTGTTAGTTTACTTATTCATTATATACTTAAGATTTTTTCAACAAGCAAAAGCTATGCGTCTGCTAAATTATTTCAAGTCGTTTTTCTACCTCACATTGTTTTTGGAATGAAAAGAAAAACCTAACTTTACAGAGCTGCATAAACACAGCAGGCACAGCATCCAGTGAGTAGTATGTTATTCACCAATGGTAACAACATAGAAATAACAGAGTGAGTTGTTATCCTTTCTCAGCACCAGTGTGTCTTGCTGCTAAATTTCATTGAATTGAATAATCTTCAATAACATTAGCGAAATATATACACCGTATTGAGTGTCCGCCTGACAAATTATCTCATTCCATTGACAACATCAACACGTCTTGTAAACACACTTGGAATGTCTATTACTTCATATCGTAAAAAACTTTTAAAAATTCCATGCAATAGATAACTGCTTGATATTGCATTTAATGTTTATGGAAGGAAGTTAGTGTGTGGGTGATGCAACGTGATCATCATTCATCACCGTTCCATTGCAAATACCGGAGGAAAGATTGTCATCTGTTTTTACTCGTCTCAAAATCTGTTGTGTATATTGGCACCGCTACCATTAGTAATTTCTTCGATGATTACTTCAAGGTTTCTTTTAGCCCATCATAATTACCCTCAGCAATCCTTCCAAGACTCATAGGAGTTCATCAGGTTTCAAAGAATTATGTCCATGTCATTAGAAAATAAGTTGGATGTGAAACCTTCAGAAAGTTGCCTGATGTGCAGACTAATTCAGACAATTCAAATAATTTTTTCAGTTTCCAAATTGTTGATGACAAATTTTCAACTTGATTTAGTGTTAGTGGTTATGTTGTCCATGTTTATGAGTTCAAACAAGTGACCATTACCTCATGTTTTTGCTAGCTAATCCACTGGAGCATTCCTCAGCTGTTGTCTCCTCTTCACCTAAAGGTATGGAGGCACCACAGTGGTAGGGAAACACTTATTTGCTTCGTGTTGGAGGAATGATTTGTTTTTTGCTGATGTCCTTTTGAAGACTGTTATTGCAAGCAAGTAGCCTGGGCAATATTGAATGGATTTAAAAAAAGAACTCCACTAATAACTTTCACCAACCCATTACCCATTACACTTTGTTTAAGGTTTCTAGATTGTTTTCTTTATTCATATGGATATCATTAGGGATTGGAACAATCCTCAACATCAGAACCTGGCTATTTACTTGTTGCTTATGCATTGATCTTTTTGCTTGTGTGCATAATTTCTGCATTATCTCATGTATTACACTAGTATTAAAACATCTTTATTTCATCATATCTGGTTTAATTTTCAGGGTGACACTTGACATGCTGTCCATCCAGTCCAACAATGATGTGCCGTGGGACCTGAAAAAATCCAAGGCATTTTGGCGAGGCCGAGACTCTCGCAGGGAACGTTTGGACCTCATCAACCTGGCCCGGGCACACCCTCACCTCATCAATGCCTCACTCACCAACTTCTTTTTCTTCAAAGAAGAGGAAGAGGAGTATGGACCTAAAGAAAAACACATTTCCTTCTTTGACTTCTTTAATGTAAAGTATCAACTATCATCTGTCTGTCGTTTAGTAGTTTTTGGATTAGTGTCAACAAGATTTTGGTCTAGTGCATGTATTTGTAGGTGCCCATTTTTGTCTTAGTGATGACTTGGTCTTTGCAGTACAAGTACCAGATTAGCATTGACGGAACAGTGGCTGCATACCGACTGCCTTACCTGCTTGGTGGGTCCAGTGTAGTGCTGAAGCAGGACTCTCCTTACTATGAGTTCTTCTACCATGAATTGGAACCTCATGTCCACTACATCCCCTTCAAGCGTGACCTGTCTGACCTCATTGAGAAGGTAAGGCTAGCTGTAAGTAAAGTTAGAGGTGTGTTTCAGTCCACCTGAAGCTGCACCACTTGTGTTATGCTCGTGAGAGGTAAAGATAGTGTAGTGGTTGGTGGATTTAGCTCACATACATGAAGTCCGAGGTTCATTTCCCTGACTGGTCAACTTGTATGTTAAACCCTCTATACCTTGCGGGAAAATAAATTCAGTTTCATATTGAATTCCCATCCTATATATATCTGGCTTTTCTGAGAACGTATGAATGTTCTTTTTCTTGCAGATTGAGTGGGCAAGAGAAAACGAAGACAAGGTAAAGATCATCGCTGCAAATGGGCGGAAATATGCCCAGGAGAACCTGATGCCCCGAGATGTATACTGTTACCACGCTGCTCTGTTTAAGGTAAGAAAAATTAGATATGTGGAGAGACTACTGTGGCCACATGCTTGAGGAAGTTTTAAGGAACAGGAGGCATCAAAATAGAGGAATAGACAAATCAGAGATACTGACTAATTGCAGTGTACATGATGTTTACATAGAAACACATAACTAGTCTCCCTTTATAAAGCCAAGACTTCTTTCTACAGGAGTGGAGCAAAAGAGTCACATCCGAGGTGAGGGTGCGCCCGGATATGGAACACATACCTATTGAAGAACACAAGAAGCGATTCGGTGCCTGTCAGTGCCATCGTCTCACCCTTCATGATGAGCTGTGAGCCGACCATAAGAGAGAAGATGGAATGGTGGCAGCTCCTTGCCCCGCCGAGTGGCATACGTGACTTAAACAGGTGAACAATGGTGGACTGTAGTCGTAGTGTATCATTGTTACACCTTCATAGTCAGTGCCATCCTTATTTTTATCATCCGTCCTACAATGGTGCTTACCCTCAACCTGAGAATGCTCTTGTGACTTAAAGGAATACTTCTTGTCTGCATTTCCTGACAAACTTAACAACAACTTCACATATTAAGGTTGGTTAGATTGCATTCATTGATGAAGTATTCTTTAATTGCAGAGTTATTTCTAAAGTGATTAATATATAGATTGTTTCATTAATATTCGTTGCTCTGCAGTTCATTTTTAGAATGTTACCTAATATTTTATATGAAACATGTTCAGGTAGTAACACACTTTCCATGACAGGACATCACTAATATTCAGTCTTGGCTATCCCATGAACAGTTTAGAGATTGAATACAGCGTTCAAGGTAGACTTAGGTATTGTAAGTTAAAGCAGACCTGATATATGCCAAATCAGGGAAAGCTTTCATTTTTATACCTGAATATTAATGCATTTTTTAGCAGTGTGTTAGGTATTCTGGACATATTTTAAGTGAATCTGAATTAAGTTAATTTTGTTACGTCAGTTTAACATAACCTCAGGAACAAAGCTTTTATCATTCCTTAAGTACGTGGAAGTGCTGAATGTTGGTGTCCCTTTTGACCATGTTGTGTTTAGAAAGGTAGGTTCCACGTTTACCTGTGTCAATTGTATGATCTTGTTTTTGTATTTTGACCGTAGAGGGGAATGGGAGATTAAATTCTGCTTGAACCCTTTGTACAAGGGTTGCCTTGTCTGGGCTATCCCCTTTTTGAATGGGGATATAAGCTGGGTAATAATGACAGTGGAATGAATGTGAATAAATTTTACATTGAATTAATAACATTGTCTTCTTCTTCTAGTAGCGTCTAAGAACATGTTATTTGGGATTGGCCTTCTTCAGTCTGCATCATGAAGGCTTCAAGTGTAGTTGTAAGTCACTGTAAGTACATTGATTTGCATGCATATTTACATTTGTTGAAAAGCACATTTGTATCTTTTCATTCAATGTAAAAACTTACTAACACAAGGGGAAAAAGGGAAGTCGTGGAAAATTTTGCATAACTTTATTAATAAACTACAAAAGAATAACCTTCACCCGTAAACAAATAACTCTGATAAAAAATCAAATTAACATGTAGAAAATAGTTTAATAGAATTCATTTTATAACTCCATATTGTAGTGCAGATACACGTTACTTTAGACTAGCACTATTGCCTAGGGGACCGGATAGCTCTGTGGTGCAGTGCTCGGCTTGTGGCCTAAAAGTTACAAGTTTGATCCTGGTTCACGGCAGGGAGGGAGGGAGGGAGGGAGAGGGAGGGGCAGAGAGAGAGAGAGAGAGAGAGAGAGAGAGAGAGAGAGAGGGGGGGGGGGGGGGGGGCAGAGAGAGAGACGAGACGAGAGGCAGAGAGAGAGAGAGAGAGAGAGAGAGACGAGAGGCAGTGACGAGAGAGAGATGAGAGGGAGCGAGAGAATACTTTATCACCATAAAGCATAATCTGTAAATTATTATAACGTCTCGTCTTTGTCTCTGATCTCTCTCATATCTCTGGTCTTTGTCTCTGATCTCTCTCTCTTGTCTCTCTCTCTCTCAATAATAACAGCTGCAACACAAACTTATGGCATTTACCAACACACCAAATTCTGTGTAATAGAATTCTTCATAAATGTGTAACAAGTATTAAAACAATATTGCGGTCGAGCATTAGCAGGAGATTACCAACAAACTAAGGTAAATATAAAATAGTCAATAATTAAGCCTAAACTTAGATGTGTATACTAAGGAACTTTGAGGAGATAAAAATGAACCCGTTAAGGAGGAAGATCTGGTGTTGATGCCCATGATAGGTATGTATAGTTCTCTTGCTTAAAATACTTGGACTTTAGCTACATGTCTGCATACTCAACAACTGTGTTTCTGGACTTTTCTTGTAACAAACACGTATTCAATTCCATAAATGTTCTCTATATACTAAGCCAGTGAGTGGACTGAAAATAAATATCAGAGAGAAGCTATCCCCTTAAGGATGTTACTACATACTTAAAAAGCATTTGAAATGTAAGAAAGGTGTTAAGACCATGCACTGTTTGATCATTGGGATCCCTCAATTCCTACAATTTTATCAGCAACAATGAGTTATGTTCCCTGATCCTGTAACATAATCACTTAAATTTACGTCATCTCAAATCCGTCAATATTGCCTGCGTGATGTAAAAGGGGTCTCGATAGCCCCTCCTCTGTTTCTTCCAACAATGAGATAAGGCATGGTGGAAGAAGGGAAATGAAATTCTCCCTGTAGTCAACTTGCCTTGGCTACACACATTTAAAACAATTAAATGATAGAAGATTCAATGCACTCTCTTCACATTCAAAATAGGTAAATTCTGATCATTAAATACTGAAATAATATGAGATTCAGTGGATTCCATCTATACACTCAACTAGATCACTTTTTGGAACATCTTTTACCACATTTAGAATGCATTCGTTCTGTTGATTATAGTTAGTACTCACATGGCAGGAGTTTTATCTACTACAATTCGGTGACAGACTGAACAAACCATATTGAAAAAAAAGAAGTAAAATTTATACTGGCTACTTCAAAACTGCTAGAGCCTTTCGGAAATTTCCCACCCTAACTAGCTGCCATCCAAGCTGCAATTGGTGAAATTAGACATAAATAAATCTCTGTAAAGATGTCAAATAAACAACAAGGTAAGGACTCATGCCAGGTACCAGTGTCCTGCTGTGCCACAATATTCTATTTTCCAGTTGTTTTTTCAGCTTCCAAGCTGCAACTGGTAACATTGCACTCGAGAAATAGCATATATACAATACATATTTTTCATCACAAAACATGCATGCATTGAGAACTGCAAATCTACATACTAGCACCAGAAGTATCACATCAATAACTTGTTAATCTTTACAACAGTAGTAATGTGATTACTGATATTAGAAGGGTTCACAACCTTTTAGTACAGAAAAAGTTCTCCAAAAAAATCTTGCCGTGCTAAGCACACTGGATGTTAAAATCATAACATTATTTAAAAGTAATTTCAGTGAAATGCATGCAACAACATTACTGTAAGATTGTAGCAGTGTTGAAAAAACTAGAGGAAATTATAATTTTACATTCAAACCAAACTGTTTGTCCATAGTCAGAAGTATGTTCTCACTGGCTTTACATCACTTAAATTTGATCTTGTAACTCATATCATCTTATATCCATCTCTTCTGTAAACTGAGTAACATCCACCCAACATCTGACAACACCTTAATATTGTTAAAACAAAGAGGTAAGTAAACTTTGTGCTTCAACACAGTTCAGGCAAGGGAACACCCAGCTCAAAGTAGCTTCATGGTGGAATGCGGTACCATACGAGGAGTCAGACAGTGACCAGCTTTTAGCAAAAATACAAATAACCAGGAATGAGATCTATATAGTAGATAACATGGCAGATAAAAATGTGTTCATATAAGTTAACAGTGTGAAGTAAAGACATAACAAAAGATTTCTTTTTCAAATAATAATCTATATCTATCTATATAACCGGCTGACATCTCCTTAAAGAGGATAGCCAAGACAAGGCACCTATATAGAGTTTGGAGAGAATTAAATCTCCCTTCTCCTCTCCCTCTGTCTTGTCTCCTAGTAGGAAGACAAAACACAAGAGGGGCTCCCCATCCCCTTCGCTCCTTGATGTATAGAATAGAATGGATAGATTATTATTATTATTGTATCACTGTGGTGGAGCTGCAAGAATACTACCACCATATCCCCTGCGGGTCATAAAAGACAAGCAGAATGAATGGAGTGAGGGATCTGGGAAACCCTGAACACCTTGTCTTGGTACCTCCCTTCAAGGGGGAAATAATCCAGATATAAAGATGATGGTGATGATTATACTATTACTATTATTCAAATTATAAGTTTGATAATCTTACGCAACAAAATCTGAATAAAAGATATTTAGCAACAATAACAACAACATGGAATGTTTCAAGATACTTTTACCATCACCTTGGCTTCCTGATACTTACTATACTACATTATACTAGTATATTAATTTATGTATATAAAAATTCCATCACCACTAACATTAACAACCAACCCCAAGGCAAGGAAACCATACCTTAAAAACTACAGCTGCAACAACAAACAAATAATGTCAACATTTATAACATAACACTACAAGGCACTTACATTTGAGCTTCATTACCTCCCTTAACACTACCTTAGACACGTGGAAGAACCATTTCAAGCCCACTGAGATGCACTCGAGATTCACCCGGAGTAGAGAGAGGCACTCCCGCCCGTCATCAAGGGCGAGCAACACACAATGCAATGCCCATCCCGCCTCCAATACATAGCGCTGCAACGCCACGCTTCTTGTCCAGGCGGATCATGGAGTGCAGCAGCGTCACCAACACCCGCGCTCCTGCATCAACGAGGACACAAACAACATTTAGTCTGTCTCTTATTAATATGGTGAAGTACTAGGCAAGTCTTCCACACAAAGAGAAGCTGGTATGCAACATGCTACCACACACCGTAATAGATCACATGAAATTGACAAAGAGAATGTAATTATAACAGGAAAATATGTAGGAAAAAAAAGTTATATAATATAACAATGGTTCACAACAAGAAAAAACTACATGCAAACCTGAAGCTCCAATAGGATGTCCCAAGGCTATTGCACCACCAGTGACATTGACTTTCTCAGGTTTAAGGCCAAGCTCAGTGATAACGGCCAAACTCTGTGCTGAGAAGGCCTCGTTCAGCTCCCACAAGTCCACCTCATCAATGCTCCATCCTGTCTTCTTCAGCTGTAGGTGTAATTAAAAAGAATGGGTTTAGTTTGTTTGAAATATTAGTAAACAATACAAACTTTATACCATCTCCCATGACAACTAGACAGTTAAGTGACAGGGTAACATAAACAGCACTTGCATATTTCAAGGGTGACAGTTAAGAAAGGGTGAATGAATGTGCTCACAGCAAGCACAGATATGAAGAAAAATTTATTCCAAAAAGTGAACAATAAGGGCGGTTTAAAGATTGGTTACACTGCAATAATCCAATATCATGTCATCTTAAACTAGATTGGGGTTGTTAACAGGTTGGGGTGTTAACAGGTGGTAGTTTAGCACTAGTTTACCCTGTAGCCACCGGGACCAAGATTAGGCAGCTCAGCATTAGCAGCCACCAGCCAGAGAAGGCAGACGCCCACCTACCAATTGTATTCCTAACAAACATAATAAACCTACATTGGCTGCCAACCTGTTTTGATTCACCTTCATCATTCACCACCCGAACTCCCACACAATCCATTTTCTGTTATAAATTCAAGATAAAGTAAAAGAGAGTCTTGCAATCACTCTTACATTACAACCCTTAAATATCACTAAGTTTAAGTAACAAAGGGAACAAAACCCACATAATCTTAACTCACCACTGCCTTCACAGCTGGGATGGGTCCCGTCCCCATGATGGTTGGATCCACCCCAGCCTGGGCCCAAGCTACTACACGGGCCATTGGCTTGAGGCCGCGCTGCTTGGCCTCACTCTCCCTCGCCAGGACCAAGGCCGCTGCCCCATCATTGATGCCAGAGGAGTTCCCAGGCGTGACTGACCCAGAGCCATCCTGTGGACAAATATCGATGTAAACATTATTGAACACATTTCTAAGCCTTAGTGCAAAAATTCCAGTTTAATGTAAAACTTAGCAATAAAATACTTAATCCATGTCTACAAGATGGTCTTATCCATCTTGCATTCCAAAACTATCTCAAATTTTCATTCATTTAATGTCACTTGTGTTATGTATTGAAGTTGATACAATTCTATTTAATTAAATATTTTTGTATTATTTTCTACATTTGCAAATGTTATCTATATCAATACTCACGGTAATGAAGCATGGCTTGAGCTTGGCTAGTGCCTCAATAGTGGTGCCGGCACGAGGAAACTCATCCACTTTCACTTCTGTTGGACCCTTCCTTCCAGGCACTGAGACAGGCACTATTTCCTGGTCAAAGTGCCCACTCTTTTGAGATTCTTCCACCTTTTGTTGGGACTTTACAGCAAAAGTATCCTGCTGAGTTCTTGTAAGATTCCATTTCTTCGCTATGTTTTCAGCTGAAAGGGAATGCAAAATATAGTCTAAAAACATGAAAAAGTTTAAATATTTTGGAACAGTGCAATGCAAACAAGGAGAGATAGAAAGAAAAATAAGAATGAGGGCCGTGAAAGGCAGGTGTGTCACAGGATCACTTACAAGATTTATGACAGGAAGGAATATGTCCATGGAGGTCAAAAATCACGTGTACAGACAGGAAAAAATTCAATACTTTGCTTTGTGGAGCCCAATAAGGTAGTACCAAGGAACAAGCATAAGAACAAATAAGGTTGAATAGTGAAAGTTATGACAAGCATCACCTTACCAGTTATTCCCATGTGGCAGTCGTGGAAGGCATCCGTGAGTCCATCCAACACCATGGTATCCACAAGGGTGGCGGAGCCCATCTTGGTGGCATTACGCATGTGTACTGTATGTGGGGCACAGCTCATGTTCTCCTGGCCTCCACACACCACCACTGATGCATCCTCAACCTTGATTGCCTGGAAACCCATGGCCACCGATCTGCAAAGTATGGACTGATTGAATGTCACCACATTATTGAAATGGAAAATTACAAAATGCTTCAAGATAAAAAAATACAGTTATGGTTACCGAACAATTTATTCACCAAGTTTTCAGGAAAAAGATTTAATATACATATCTGTCTGTGTGATGGCTCAGTTACTTTTTCTTGAGATAGATCCCTGATTCATTGTCGCCCTTGTTACTACAGCAAGTCTATGTATTACAATTCTTCACAACACTTTATCTTGTGGTTTTACACTAGCATGCTTACTTTCTGCTGGCCATTCAGACATAGTAATAGATTAAAATTATACTAAACAGGGACACATAATCACAGAAATGTAGGAATGAGCAACAGTGACAATAGCAGCTGTCCTGCCAAAACTGATGATCACTGCCACTAAAATCAAGACAAGCAGGCAAATGCCGAATTATTAAGAGGCATGACAGACAGAACTAGCCAGTTTAAAATGTAGCCAATTTTCTGGTAAATAGTCCAGTAACTGTATGATTAAAAGAAGGCAATTTTCTTCTAAAACGATCATTACATCATTAAATAACAAAGCAAGTGGCAGCAGCATACCAACACGGTGAAGTCATAAGGAACAAGAAGGCACAGTAAGCATACACTGTCCATTGAGGTATGTAATAACTTTTTTTCTATTACAGTGGTGGGTGTTTTTCAGAATCATTAAGCATGTGATGGATATCTCTTTTACATCATTCAGCTGCACCTCACCTGAGTCCTGAGCCACATAGCATGTTGATGCTGGTTGCTGGTACAGAGTAGGGCACACCGGCCCCCACAGCTGCTTGCCTGGCTGGGTTTTGTCCTTGAGCTGCTGTCAGGACCTGCAATACAGCACACACCCATCAGATGACACTCCACCTCATCCCTATCACCCTGAACACCTTAAAAAGAATCCTCCAAGCTGAAGCAGAATATCTATAAAAACTATCAATTCATCTCATTATATTTGTATACCATAGAGTACAAAATCATATACAGTATCTATAATATATTTACAATCTCAGCTGAAAACAAAACATTACTCTTAATTTGCAAACAGATCACGAGCTTCATCATATACGTAATAATTTTTATAAAAAGATTACATAAATAACCTACATTGTAAAGCAGCAAGTGAAGAAACTATAAATATATAGCTATGGATAATAAATGTAGAGGGCAGCAAAATAAAAGCATCACTCCCAGGTTAACAAGTGGCACTCACCTGGCCTCTCACACCTCACCTGTCCAAGCAGCACTTCTGACACCTCGGCTGGAGGCACCTTAGCCCGTGCCAAGGCTTCCCGCACCACCACGGCACCCAGCTCATGGGCCGCAAGTGAAGATAGAGATCCATTGAAGGACCCTGCCGGCATAGAGAAACAGCTGTCATACATGCTGTTGCATCTCTATCTATCTTCTACCGCTATTTTCATGCTGACTGCTCTTCTGAACTTGCTAACTGCATGCCTCCCCCCCTTCCGCAGCCTCGCTGCACAAGACTTTCTACTTTTTCTCATCCTTATTCTGTCCATCTACCTAATGCAAGAGTTAACACTGGTAACCAGTGCCTAACTTTTGGGTGAAAAAATATAAAAAGCTTATATAACTGAACCTAACCAAACCTAACATAAACTAATCTAACCATAACCTAACGTAAGCCATATCCTCATAGTGCTCGGTTATAGATACAGCACGTGCCTAACTTTTGGGTAAAAAGCTTATATGACCGAACCTAACCGAACCAGACCGTACCTAATCAAACCTAACTTGAAAGATGCTTTATCTGAAAAAGCATCATTAAAGTTTCAAAAACATTTAGAAAGTTATCAACAGAATAATCCGCTATTCCTATGGCCTGTGACTTATTACTTACCTGGTAAACTTTACCGAGTAAGTAATAAGATATAGGCCGTAGAAATAGCGGATTATTCTGTTGATAACTTTCTAAGTGTTTTTTAAACTCTTTGTACGATGAAAATGTTGAATTTAATGCGAACACGGTGGGTGACGCCGGCGCATGCCGTACGAATAGGGGATCACAACGGGATACAGCTGCCGTATCTGTAAGCACTTTGTTTAATTATTTTCCAAACTGAATATTAAATTTACAAGTGATATGCCAGGAAGGAAAGGTACAAGTGAAAGGTAAGCTTAAGAGTCTACCATTCTAAAACACGACGAAATACACAAAGTTATAAAGTGCTTCAGGTATTAACTTTACACTGTATACACCATCACCATACAGTCACTCTTTCATTCACCAAAGAGTAAATATTCGTACTACACTCATAACTAATTTACATTACATTACAGTAAAGTACCACACACGTTCCCACTATTACACTTCTACTAATGACAATCTACTAATCATTCCATTCACCAATCTAAGTGTAAAACTGAATCCCTTTATAATACAACACAAAATCAACAACCTGGAAACAGAGAGAGCATATATTGAGGTATATTCACCACCTTACACTTACCAATAGGAGTGCGGACGGCAGACAGAATAACCACGCTAGAAGAAGAGTCCATACTTGCTGCTTGGACTGAGGGCAACACAACACAATGGAAAACAAATTAACTCGACTCAATATCACCTTCACACTCCTATCTGCCGGGCAGGGAAGGAAATACCTAACCCACTCTCCCTTTTCTAACCTTGATGCCTCTCACACACCTTCCACGGCTCTCTAAACCTTTCTGAAGAGACCACGTGTGAGTCTCCTTATAGTATGTTACGTAGGAAGGCGTGTACGTGTGTGTGTGTGAAGTCGGAGAGGCGTGTACACGTATATGTGTATGTGTAAAGCCGGAGGGGCGACTGAGGCGTGGCAGACGCCAGACAGTAATGTTAGGTTGTAATGCCAGCTGTTGTTGGCGCGCTTTTTGTCTTTATAACGGTAACTCAATATCAGTGTTTTTTAGCTTATGGTTCAATCTGGTTCAGAGTTAATGTGATTTTTATTTAATTCTGTAACTTTAAAGATTTTTCTGTATGTCAAAGTTGTGAGGGGAAAGGGTGAGGGTGAGGGTGGAGTGCAGCAGCGCACACCGGTTCACCTTGACAACGGGTTCAATGCAGAAATATATTACCAAGTCCATACATCACAAAAACCCAACACACTATTGTCCTTTTGATAATGCATGCAACCCTCACAGTAATATTCCTAATGTAACTGTATAAATATAATTAGAAAATATAACAACAAATATTACAAAATGTGAGGCATACATTTACACTTACACTTAGTTACACTTAGTTGTATTCCGTCTGTTAACGACGCAGCTGAGCTGGGGCTCCACTTTAGCCAGGCAGTTCCATCCCCTGCGCAATCCAATCATTGAGGGAGTTGGAGTTAGTGGTTGTGTAGCCTGGTGTTGGTGGTTGGTCAGGGATGTCTGCCAGCCACTTGTCAAGGTGAGTTTTGAAGGTGTCGGGAGCCAGCCCCGTCATATTCCTCAAGGATGCAGGGATACAGTTGAACAGTCTTGTGCCATTGTAGGTGAAGCTGTGATGAACCAAGATCTTGATCCTGTGAGTTGCGCCCGGGGTGGTCCTCACATAGCACAGTCTGCCCCTCCTTGGGTGGTTGGTCTCCTGGATACTGACGTTTGAGACTCGTTGTTCCAGTATCTTCCACACATATATGATGGTGTAGCGTTCCCTACGTCTCTGAAGGGAGTATAGGTTCAGCTCCTTAAGTCTCTCCCAATAGTTTAGGTGTTGAACTCCATTGATCTTGCTGGTGAATGTCCTCTGAGGGGCTTCAATCTGTGCAATGTCAGTTACTTTGTGGGGAGACCATAGCTGACAGCAATACTCAATGCGTGGCAGGATCAGACTTCCAAAGGGTCAGCATACACTTAGCATTTCTTGTCTGGAATGTCCTCAAGATCCAACCCGCCAGTTGTTTTGCCACAGTTGTCACGTGAAACATATGCTGGGAGAAGGTGGCATCGTTACTCATCTTCACACCCAGATCTTTTACAGATGTTTTGGCTGTTATTTCTTCCTGGCCACATCTGTACTGTGTGGAGTTTTTGAGCTCTTCTTGTTGCCCATACCTTAGAAGCTCGAATTTAAAACCATGCTGTTGTCCTCTGCCCACTTCAGGATTTTTTCAAGATCTTCTTGCAGTAGGCTGGCATCTTGGTGGGAGGTAATCTTCTTCACAATGCGAGTGTCATCGGCAAAGGACGTCGCCCTTGAGTGCTCCAGGTCTCTGTCAATGTCCCCTACCATGATAAGGAAGAGGAGGGGACCAAGGAGAGCCCTGTGGAACATCACTTGCTTCCGAAAGGGTCCCCCGTACTGTCACTCTCTGTTTTCTATTGGAGAGGAAGCTGTGTAGCCATTTCCCTAGCTCTCCATGTACTCCTAGCTTCTGTAGTTTGTGCAACAGAATCGCGTGGTCCACTTTGTCGAAGGCTTTTGCGAAGTCGAGATAAATAACATCCACATTGTCGCCTTCCTGGATGTCTTGTAAGATGTTGTCAAAGTGGGAGAGTAGCTGAGAGAGGCAGGATCGTCCTCGTCTAAAGCCATGTTGACCATCATTTAGGGCATTGGTATCTTCCAAGAACGTGACCAATTTTGCTCTGATTATCCTTTCTATGATTTTAATTAGGTGGGATGTTAACACTACGGGACGGTAATTTTTCGCTATCCCTTTGCTGCCTCCTTTATGGATAGGTGTGATTGTTCCGTATTTAAGTGTCTGTGGAACATACCACATTCGAGGGATTTGCTTCACAGCAGTCTCAGAGGTAGAGCCAACTGTTCTCTGCAGTTCTTAAGTAGTTGGGCATGGAAACCGTCTGGTCCTGCTGCAGCATTGGGTGTGATCTTGTTTATGGCTGATATAATATCTTCTTCTGTAACTTGGATACTAGAGAGTTGATGTGGTGACTCTAGGTGTGCATTGAAGAAGGTGTCTGGGTCTGTAATGATGGTATCCCTTCTTGGTGGACTGAATACACCTTCGTATTGCTCCTTAAGCATGTTGGCAATACTCCCTGGGTCGGTCTCTAATTCTCCAGTGGGTTTAATGAGTGGGCCTATAGGTATAGCCTACTACAAAAAATCTAACACATATTATAAATAGGAAAAAACATAACAAATATTTCGAATATTAAAAATGTAGGAATTTGAAATAATATAAAAATATGAAATATGAAAAATTCTAAAAATACAAAAAGTTGAAAAACAATTTTTTTTGGTATATTATGAATATGAAAGAAATATAGGAATTACGAATAATATGCAAACATGAAATATTTAGTACATAAAAGAGGTAAAAGTATAAGAAAAATAAGAAAGATGTGTAAAAAAGTTACATGATACTTATTCCATAAGCATATGTAAAATAGGATTTAACATTATAGTAATCACAAAACTTAATCTAGTTTCATGTTCAACAAGTCCTATAGCACTTATGTATCAATGTTCATGAGGAAAAAAAATGTGAAAATTTTCACAAATTTTTCAAGGGGATGATACCCTTAGACTTTTATTAGAAATCATGTTATCTACAATAACTCAAAAAGTATGAGGTTTACATAAAACATGCATATATTACTAAGGAAAGAGATTGAAACACTTGGTTTTTTTTTAACTATAGTATAATATAATTAAACTGTAAGTAACTGAGAAAATGACACATTTGTGTTTTTCATAAAAAAGTTTATATTTTCCCTTTTTTCTGAAACTAAGAGTCTTATTGGAAAGATAAATAAATCATTTGATAGAATTCATCAAGCTCAATAAATTTGTATTCAAGCATTATTGCTGTAGGAGTAATATGTTTTTAGTAAAATGGCAAAAATGTGTTGGACCTCAATTTTGGTGTGAAAGCACGGGTCCCGAAATCGAATTTTTTTTCCCGTCACAGATACGTGGAAAAATTATAGAAATTAAATTGTTTTTCATCTTTCAATTTGCAATAACAGTTGTTGACCACGTTTTCCTGGATGAGGAACGATTTGTGAAAGGAACATAAAAAACATCCCGATATTTTTTTTAATTAACCGTCGTAAGAGTAACGTTGTATAGCACGTGAAGGGATGGTTAGTCTAACACTTAAGCAAGGAAGGGATGTGTGGACAGGAATAAATGGAGACTCTTCTGCTGTGGCCATCTCCTGGAGAGAAGATCTTAAGAAACAGGCGTCAGATAGATCAAATAAGATATGATTGAATAAATAAACAAAAGGACTAGTATATCCTTTCCCAATGCCTCCCTTGTGATGTTTGTAAGGAAAAGAGCTGGGAGCTGGGAGAGGGACGAAGTGGGGCAGGGAGGGATTGGGCGGGTCAGGGCGGGGCAAGCACCTGCAGGGAGGGATAATAAGAAAGATTCAAGTGACATCAACACACAGCAGCGGTGCATTATGGGACACCAAACCAGCTGGACTGAGTGTGTTTCTAATGGCAGGAAGATTGCTATGCCAGGGTGTTCTGAAGTGACAGAGACGCGTGTTTACTGCCTCATTTAGTGGTGTTAACGACCCGTGAGAGGACAACAATGCCACACTGTAATGCCATTGGGTGTGGAAATAAGACAGACAAACATCTTAAATCCTTGAATCACCTGCCTGAAGGAATAGTACAGATCTCCGCCGCCAGATAGCAATGTAGTCGCACTTGAAATGTCAACACAGGACAGTCATACCTATTAATTAAAACTCTACATGTTATCTCCATCGTCTAATTATTCACTCTTACGTTACCTTTCTTGCCACAATATATCACAAAACACTTACTATATAATTAAACGTCAGCATACCAGTGTTTAGATAAGATGCAGATCGTAAGAGTCTTATGCCGGGAACGAACAACAATGCAATGATGTTGACTTGACATAAACAACCAAGGATCTGTATAAGATCCTTGAAAACAACACACTCAGATCAACGGGGTAACAAATTAAGGATTCAGTAATTTTATGATAGTCACACTTCAAAGAAAAGAACACGAAGAAAATGATGAGTATGTCCGAGAAATACATAATCTCATGATAATTGTACCATAGCAGTGATGCAGAGGAGGAAGAGGTGGAGGTAGAGGGTTGGCTCCCCATGTGTACCGATGTGCCTCCGTGTGTGTCGCCCATTCTGTGCTTCAATTAGCGTGAAATCTTGCACTATGTTTATCTTGCACGTGTATGTCACAGTGGCTGGTTGTGTTGGGTGATCACTGGTGCTGGGGGAAGCAGCAGTGATATGTTGTCTGGTTGTGTTGGGTAATCACTGGTGCTGGGGGAAGCAGCAGTGATGTGTTGGCTGGTTGTGTTGGGTGATCACTGGTGCTGGGGGAAGCAGCAGTGATGTGTTGGCTGGTGTGTTGGGTGATCACTGGTGCTGGGGGAAGCAGCAGTGATGTGTTGGGTGATCACTGGTGCTGGGGGAAGCAGCAGTGATGTGTTGTCTGGTCGTCATGGGTGATCACTGGTGCTGGGGGAAGCAGCAGTGATGTGTTGTCTGGTCGTGATGGGTAATCACTGGTGCTGGGGGAAGCAGCAGTGATGTGTTGTCTGGTCGTGATGGGTGATCACTGGCGCTGGGGGAAGCAGCAGTGATGTGTTGTCTGGTCGTGATGGGTGGGTGATCACTGGTGCTGGGGGAAGCAGCAGTGATGTGTTGTCTGGTCGTCATGGGTGATCACTGCTGCTGGGGGAAGCAGCAGTGATGTGTTGTCTGGTCGTGATGGGTGATCACTGGTGCTGGGGGAAGCAGCAGTGATGTGTTGGGTGGTCGTGATGAGTGATCACTGGTGCTGGGGGAAGCAGCAGTGATGTGTTGGGTGGTCGTGATGGGTGATCACTGGTGCTGGGGGAAGCAGCAGTGATGTGTTGTATGGTCGTGATGGGTGATCACTGCTGCTGGGGGAAGCAGCAGTGATGTGTTGGCTGGTCGTGATGGGTGATCACTGGTGCTGGGGGAAGCAGCAGTGATGTGTTGGGTGGTCGTGATGGGTGATTACTGGTGCTGGGGGAAGCAGCAGTGATGTGTTGTCTGGTCGTGATGGGTGATCACTGGTGCTGGGGGAAGCAGCAGTGATGTGTTGTCTGGTTGTGATGGGTGATCACTGGTGCTGGGGGAAGCAGCAGTGATGTGTTGGATGGTCGTGTTGGGTGATCACTGGTGCTGGGGGAAGCAGCAGTGATGTGTTGTCTGGTCGTGATGGGTGATCACTGGTGCTGGGGGAAGCAGCAGTGATGTGTTGTCTGGTCGTGATGGGTGATCACTGGTGCTGGGGGAAGCAGCAGTGATGTGTTGTCTGGTCGTCATGGGTGATCACTGGTGCTGGGGGAAGCAGCAGTGATGTGTTGTCTGGTCGTGATGGGTGATCACTGCTGCTGGGGGAAGCAGCAGTGATGTGTTGGCTGGTCGTGATGGGTGATCACTGCTGCTGGGGGAAGCAGCAGTGATGTGTTGGGTGGTCGTGATGGGTGATCACTGGTGCTGGGGGAAGCAGCAGTGATTTGTTGTATGGTCGTGATGGGTGATCAATGCTGCTGGGGGAAGCAGCAGTGATGTGTTGGCTGGTCGTGATGGGTGATCACTGGTGCTGGGGGAAGCAGCAGTGATGTGTTGAGTGGTCGTGATGGGTGATTACTGGTGCTGGGGGAAGCAGCAGTGATGTGTTGTCTGGTCGTGATGGGTGATCACTGGTGCTGGGGGAAGCAGCAGTGATGTGTTGTCTGGTTGTGATGGGTGATCAATGGTGTTGGGGGAAGCAGCAGTGATGTGTTGTCTGCTTGTGATGGGTGATCACTGGTGCTGGGGGAAGCAGCAGTGATGTGTTGGGTGGTCGTGTTGGGTGATCACTGGTGCTGGGGGAAGCAGCAGTGATGTGTTGTCTGGTCGTGATGGGTGATCACTGGTGCTGGGGGAAACAGCAGTGATGTGTTGTCTGGTCGTGTTGGGTGATCACTGGTGCTGGGGGAAGCAGCAGTGATGTGTTGGGTGGTCGTGATGGGTGATCACTGGTGCTGGGGGAAGCAGCAGTGATGTGTTGTCTGGTCGTGATGGGTGATCACTGGTGCTGGGGGAAGCAGCAGTGATGTGTTGTCTGGTCGTGATGGGTGATCACTGGTGCTGGGGGAAGCAGCAGTGATGTGTTGGCTGGTCGTGATGGGTGATCACTGGTGCTGGGGGAAGGAGCAGTGATGTGTTGTCTGGTCGTCATGGGTGATCACTGGTGCTGGGGGAAGCAGCAGTGATGTGTTGGGTGGTCGTGATGGGTGATCACTGGTGCTGGGGGAAGCAGCAGTGATGTGTTGTCTGGTCGTGATGGGTGATCACTGCTGCTGGGGGAAGCAGCAGTGATGTGTTGGGTGGTCGTGATGGGTGATCACTGCTGCTGGGGGAAGCAGCAGTGATGTGTTGTCTGGTCGTGATGGGTGATCACTGGTGCTGGGGGAAGCAGCAGTGATGTGTTGGGTGGTCGTGATGGGTAATCACTGGTGCTGGGGGAAGCAACAGTGATGTGTTGGCTGGTCGTGATGGGTGATCACTGGTGCTGGGGGAAGCAGCAGTGATGTGTTGTCTGGTCGTGATGGGTGATCACTGGTGCTGGGGGAAGCAGCAGTGATGTGTTGTCTGGTCGTGATGGGTGATCACTGGTGCTGGGGGAAGCAGCAGTGATGTGTTGGGTGGTCGTGATGGGTGATTACTACTGCTGGGGGAAGCAGCAGTGATGTGTTGGTTGTGATGGGAGTCACAAGCTGGGTTGGGTGATGGGAGTCACAAGTTGGGTGATGGGAGTCACAAGCTGGGTTGGGTGATGGGAGTCACAAGCTGGGTGATGGGAGTCACAAGCTGGGTGATGGGAGTCACAAGCTGGGTTGGGTGATGGGAGTCACAAGCTGGGTGATGGGAGTCACAAGCTGGGTGATGGGAGTCACAAGTTGGGTTGGGTGATGGGAGTCACAAGCTAGGTGATGGGAGTCACAAGCTGGGCTGGGTGATGGGAGTCACAAGCTGGGCTGGGTGATGGGAGTCACAAGCTGGGCTGGGTGATGGGAGTCACAAGCTGGGTGATGGGAAGCTGGAATGAGACGGGAATCATCGGAATTTGCTGGTGCAGACAGAGTGAAGGGGAGACGGGAAGGACGACCTTGAAGAAGTACTGGAGACCGAGGTGGGGAATGAGGCCTCCAGGTCGCTCTTCAGACCCTTCTCCACCTCCACCTCAAACTGTTGCACGAGAGAAACTGAAACAAAATTTATTATAAAAACAATCACCAACATAAGGAAAAGAGGATGGTGAGGTTATTGTGTATTCCGGGATGAAGACTGATGGAGGTAAGGGTTATCG
>JAXIVD010004759.1:30000-33414 GCA_036785275.1 Cancer borealis | reverse complement strand
ATAAAACAAATATCAGACGCAATAACTAAAGAAGAAGAAGAAGAAGAAGAAGAAGAAGAAGAAGAAGAAGAAGAAGAAGAAGAAGAAGAAGAAGAAGAAGAAGAAGAAGAAGAAGAAGAAGAAGAAGAAGAAGAAGAGGCGGAAAAAAAAACTTGACAAAAAAAATAAAAATAAATTCCTCACCACCACCACCACCTCTTCCTTCATCACCTTCCCAAAATGATTCACCACCTGCCCCTTTTAGTGAATCACCAAGCACCTGTGTGTGTGAGAGAGAGAGAGAGAGAGAGAGAGAGAGAGAGAGAGAGAGAGAGAGAGAGAGAGAGAGAGAGAGAGAGAGAGAGAGAGTACAAATGAAGATGACGTGACTCGCAGGAATGTTTTCAATACTACCGCTTCTGTTAGCCTGTTTTTTACGTGTGTGTGTGTGTGTGTGTGTGTGTGTGTGTGTGTGTGTGTGTGTGTGTGTTGTGTGTGTGTGTGTGTGTGTGTGGTGTGTGAGAGTGTGTGGTTGGCTAATGGAGTGAGTTTAATTGTGCTGACTTCCGTGGTGGTGGTAGTAATGATAAAAAAAAAGTAGGAACATAGTACTATTTCTAGAGTATTTACGTAATTATACCAACATTACGGGAGAGAGAGAGAGAGAGAGAGAGAGAGAGAGAGAGAGAGAGAGAGAGAGAGAGAGAGAGAGAGAGAGAGAGAGAAAAAAAAGCATGAGAACTGAGACATGTGAATGCATGATAAGATATTAACCATAAGAAAAAAAATAGAACAGAAAAATATATAGACAGACAGACAGACCCGACAAAGACGACAAGGAAAGCAGCGCAGAGTCACACTGCAATTAACATACACATAGAGACAAAGAGAGAGAGAGAGAGAGAGAGAGAGAGAGAGAGAGAGAGAGAGAGAGAGAGAGAGAGAGAGATGAGAGAGGAGAGAGAGAGAGAGAGAGAGAGAACAAAATAAATAAATAAATAGGAAGTACACGTATAATAGTTTCATTGTATCACTTAATACCCAAACAACAACACACACACACACACACACACACACACACACACACCACACACACACACACACACACACACACACACACACTGATGATGTTGGTTGCGCGTCCTTCACATTTCCTAGCGTGTCAGGGCCGCGCGTATGTATGTGTGTGTGTGTGTGTGTGTGTGTGTGTGTGTGTGTGTGTGTGTGTGTGTGTGTGTGTGTGTGTGTGTGTGTGTGTGTGTGTGTATGTGTGTGTGTGTATGTGTGTGTGTGTGTGTGTGTCTTCCATCCACTCAACCTTCCAAATGACCACCTGACAACATTCCACTCACGCCCTCAGGTTAAAAAGCTAATGATTCCTGTGTTTCTTGTTACATACCACCACCACCACCACCACCATCACCACCACCACCACCATCACCACCATCACCACCACCTCTTCTTCCTCCTCCTCCTCCACTAGCAGTCATTCCTTTCCTCAACACTAAATCCACTATCCCTCCCCTTACCTCCCTCTTCCCTTCCCTTTGTCCCCTTCCCCTTTACTTCCCTAATCTCCCAGCCAGCCATCCTTCCCTCATTTTCAACACCAGCTTACCTAGTCCCTTGTGAGCTCTTAAACTATTCTTTCCATCTAACCCATTACCTCCTCCTCTCCCCTCTCCTTCCCTCCCTTTCAATCCTGTCTGATCGCTTCCCTGCCTACCTACCTCTCCCTACCTCCTCTTTTTTGCCTCTCCCTTCTCTCTCTTTTCTTCCTCCTTGATGGATGTGCAATCTTTTGTTACTCATCTCTAGGCAAGGTACTGGAGAGAGAGAGAGAGAGAGAGAGAGAGAGAGAGAGAGAGAGAGAGAGAGAGGAGAGAGAGAGAGAGAGAGAGAGGGAGGGAGGGAGGGAGGAGAGAGAGAGAGAGAGAGAGAGAGAGAGAGAGAGAGAGAGAGAGAGGAGAGAGAGAGACGAGAGAGAGAGAGAGAGAGAGAGAGAGAGAGAGAGAGAGAGAGAGAGAGAGACCTTCGATAGTGTAGCGTACCCATATGCTGTCCACCCAAATGTGACCTATTTTCTCCCTTCCTTCACTTCCCTCCTTCCTTCACTTCCTTCATCCCCCTTGTTTGCCGATTTTCATTGGAGTTAAATTTCTCTAGTTTGCCTTAAAATATACACTCTCTCTACTACCACCACCATCACTACCACCACCTCCACCACTACCACACCACCTTGCCAAAGACGCTGGAATAGGTCTCGTGTGGCGCCAGTGTTGTGAGGGTTACCTCCTTCTCTCCTATCACCCTCCCCACCTTCTCCTTGTCCCCCTTCAGCCCCTCCTTCCCCATTAGTTTAAAGGGCCACACCCCCAGGAACCTGCAGGAACCTGAAGGACACCCACCGCTTGTGTGTGTGTGTGTGTGTGTGTGTGTGTGTGTGTGTGTGTGTGTGTGTGTGTGTGTGTGTGTTGTGTGTGTGTGTGTTTCTCATGATAAGGCCTTCCTCCCTCCCATGCACACCACATTTTAATTCCCATATCACTCTCACACACACACACACACACACACACACACACACACACACACACACACACACACACAGAGTTGCTACCACGAAGGACAAAGAAAGACGCGCCAAACAGACAAAGAAAGAAACAAAGAAGGAAAGGAAGATAATAAAGACTCCAGATAAAGAAAGAGAGAAAAAAGACGAGGAAGAAAATAAGAAAAGATACAGAAGGAAGGAAGAGGAAAAAAAATAACGTAATACAGAAAATGACCGGACCGCCTAATGGTTGTTGAGGATGAGTTGCAATTCTTCAACACCACCTCATTGTACTCACCTTTTCCGACGCTCGTTAAGCACCTCCAGGAAATATCAGACCTAGGTACCGTAAACACACGCACGCACACACATACAGACACACACACACACTATCAAGAGACGTGTGTTATCAAGGTGACATTAACTCTCTCTCTCTCTCTCTCTCTCTCTCTCTCTCTCTCTCTCTCTCTCTCTCTCTCTCTCTCTCTCTCTCTCTCTCTCTCTCTCTCTCTCTCTCTCTCTCTCAAGATGTAAAGATAAGAAGCACAATTTATAAGTGTACTTAGAAACATGGATAGAATATAAAGTACGTGGTAGCTATGCACTGATTTACTACTACTACTACTACTACTACTACTACTACTACTACTATAACTACAAGCTAAAAATTCGTGTAAGATAGAGCTAAATACACCATTTCTTTCCTCCTCCTCCTCCTCCTCCTTTCTCCTCCTCCTTCCTCTCTCGCCTCACAGCATCGGAAGGAAGCAGGCCGCCGTAGGGGAATAATGATGTAGCCTTCCACTCTACGATCTGCCGCCGAACCTTAAGTAATACTCTTGCACTTAACTTTGCTGCAGTAACTTTTATGACTGCTACCACCA
>JAXIVD010004759.1:5000-27500 GCA_036785275.1 Cancer borealis | reverse complement strand
GAGAGAGAGAGAGAGAGAGAGAGAGAGAGAGAGAGAGAGAGAGAGAGAGAGAGAGAGAGAGAGAGAGAGAATCATAAAACATTTCCTCAGCACATCACATCCCCGATTGGTAACAGGAAACCGAACAACACCATTACACGAACGATCACCGAACACTGACCAGCCCCTGCCCCCTTCCCCTCCCTTACCTTACCTCACCCACCTTTCCTCAACCACCACTACCACCACCACCATCACCACACACGCACACACACATACACACACACACACACACACACACACACACACACACCAGGGAACATCCAGGAGGACCCTACGTGCCTGAGGGTCAGCCAGGGGTACGGGGATTCAGGGTCCAGGTTTCATGAGGCACCTGTGGCGAGTTCACGGCCCAGCTTGGCCACTCTCTCCTGACCCACATCACGCCGCTGCTGCTGCTGCTGCTGCTGCCGCCTGACCGTCACACCAGATTGGAAACAGCTCCGATACGCCAAGAGAGCGAGAAGATAACCTTATGTTTTTTCTCGCTTCTCGCTTCCTCTTTAACATGAGATGTGTGATCCTGACCTGCAGCCTCCCACCCGCCCAGCGTGACGCACGGGGCTTGGGTGCGCCGCGTCTAGGGAGGAGCAGCGCTACTTGCCATGCCGCCCTCGCCCAACCCTGCCCGCTGTGTTGTCGCAGACTGGCCACCCAATGAGTAACAGCTGTTGTTGACGTGACCTTGGCATAGATACTTACTAACTGGCTCCACGGCGGCCACCTTCACCGTGCTGCTGGCCATCTCCCCGGAGGTTGCCTGCTGCCCCGTGGAAGCCCATCAGTTTGACAGGAAGAGGTCAAGAGGTATGCGCAGCGAAGTGTGTGTCAGCGTGGGAAGCAAATGCATCGAGGCCTCACCCCTCCGTGACGTGGCGGGGTGCCGGGGGTGCCAGCGGCAAGCCAGCACCTCCCCCCCCCACACAGTCTGTCTGTGCTGCTGTGCATAACAAACCCAAACAACACTGATAACTCTTTCAGCGACGCAGGCAAAGGACGCCATCAAGGCTTTACACACCCAGTTTGGGGCTTCTCCTCCTCCTCCTCCACCACTGACAAAGGATTTCTATGTTTCTACGTTTTCTATATGACCCAACGAGACACCAAAACCAGACGTCCTTTGTGTACATAGATTATGAGCCACCCTTCCTCCCTCGGCCTTGACTTAAACCATGCAACAAACGCATGACTAACTGACTCACCCACCCCCCTCCCCCCAATTTCTTCCCTTTCCCCGGATAGTCCTCAGCAAGAACAGTTATGCATCTTGACTCAAAACGTCTTACACGGGCGAGTGTGTGTGCCGTGGGGAGGGGAAACGGCGGTGAGTGGAAGGAAGGCAGGTAAGGGTGAAGAAGCAAGAGGCTGGAACCAGATTGAAGCTTGGCAAGATGAAGAAAATAAATAGGATGAAGATTGCGACGTAGGAGACAGTGAAGACCAAGGGATATACATAAGTAAGAGGTGCGGGGGAGGGGTGGAAGGTGTGCCAAGGATTGAAGGATGAAGGAAAAAGCTGCCAAGGATCGAGGGATACGAGTTCACGGGACAAGGAACCCGGGAGAATGAGGTCGTCCTCGTCTCGTCCTGTCTCAAGTACTAATTCACAGAGTTCCCGCCATGCTGCCCGCTGGAAGGACGGGTCAAAGGGGCTCCCATGGCCTGAGTGAGGTTTGTGGGACGACCGCTCTCTCGCCACCCCGCACAACGACAAACACGACGACGACGACGACGACAAAAACAGGTGTCATCTTTATTTAGGCATCACAACGCGAGGACTCATTGACATTCATTCTGCTCTTGGTATGCGTGGCCACAGCACACAAACACACATACTCACACACACACACACACACACACACACACCACACACACACACACACACACACACACACACACACACACACACACACACATACACACAAACACAGTCACGGTACTGTGCAACTGAGGTGTGCGAAAGGAAACTACTAATCAACTCAACACACTGCCTCATCTACAACACTAACACACAAGATCAACACGTGATACGGCCGCCTCTTCCTCCTCCTCACTTCCCCTTTGTATCACTCCTCTTATCACCTCTCCTCAAAACCCCGCATGGAAGAAAGGCACGACTGATTCACTAGAGAAGGTCGCCCTGGCCCCGGAAACTTGAATAGAACAAGGTCGAGTCCGGTTGCTTCTCCGTCAGACTAATAAGCTGATTGAATGCCGCGGCGCCGCTACTCTGTGTGTGTGTGTGTGTGTGTGTGTGTGTGTGTGTGTGTGTGTGTGTGTGTGTGTGTGTGTGTGTGTCCTCGAAGTGGTGCATGCTCTCTCTCTCTCTCTCTCTCTCTCTCTCTCTTTCTCTCTCTCTCTCTCTCTCTCTCTCTCTCTGTCTCTCTCTCTCTCTCTCTCTCTCTCTCTCTCTCTCTCTCTCTCTCTCTCTCTCTCTCTCTCTCTCTCTCTCTCTCATTTAATAATCATAAACACATCTATATAATCATATATTTACTATAAAACCTTTTCGTTGAGTAGCAAGTGTGGACAATTTTTTTTCTTCAAACGATCGTTTTTTTACAGCTTTCATTTATGTAACAAAAGGAATGTAAAGAGAGAGAGAGAGAGAGAGAGAGAGAGAGAGAGAGAGAGAGAGAGAGAGAGAGAGAGAGAGAGAGAGAGAGAGAGAGAGAGAGAGGAATGGGAACAACAGAAGCTGAGGACATTTTCATCTCACTTCCTCTCCCGATTAACCCCCTTCTCCCCACCCCCCACTAGTACGCCTTCGTCACTTCCTCCCCACCTTCCCTCCCCGTCCCCACCATCCTCCCACACCTCCCTCCTCCCCTAACCCTCACCATCCAGGGAAGCGAAGGTCTCAGGCTTCACGATCTCTGGGCGCCAGTCATTGAGAGGTCAACCAGAGCTTTGTTTGGTACATCCATCTCTCTCTCTCTCTCTCTCTCTCTCTCTCTCTCTCTCTCTCTCTCTCTCTCTCTCTCTCTCTCTCTCTCTCTCTCTCTCTCTCACCTTAACGGACAACATAGGTGGTGATCAACAGTGGTCTGTGTCGACGCCTTGGTTACCAGAGAGAGAAATTCGCGTCCCTCTGTGTCTGTCCGTGCCTGGCCACGCGCACCGCTTCCATTCCGGGACACCTGTTTTGTGCGCCAGGCCTTACGGTGACTGTGACTGTGTGCATGAGAAAGCTGCTATCTCGTATTGTAGTGTTAGTGTTGATGTCTGAGGTGGACCAAAACGCGTTGAAATATAGGTTCAAAGTGCTATTCACCCCGGCTATTGTTGTCCTCGCTGGGCCGCTAGCTAGGTAGGCCCCTTCGTCACGGCGCCAAGTGTGGTGGTGTTGGCATGGCATGGCATCCACCTTGAGGCAGGCAGCTGGTTGTTGCGTGTTTGCATGTGTGTTGTGTTGTGGTGATGGGGTTTGTGGCCGTGCCGTGCCGTGCCCCTCCACTGGTCCCCACACAACGTTGTATTACGAGGAGGTACCGGTCCCTGTAAGCACATGGGTGGAAGGCTGTGTTGTGTGAAGGGTCACGCAGGTCATAGCGGGGCAGGCTAGCGTGAGGGCGGGAGGGTGTAGGTGAAGTACGCAAGTTCACTGTGGTTAAGGTGCCCTGGTGGTATAAGAGGATCTGTGAGCGTGAATGGCCGACATACAATAGTATATCTCATCACAATGGGCCGCCATGCCGCAGGCACCTCAGCCAAAATGTCGACAATGACGCTCCGTTATGATTACGACATGACACTTTTATCCACAACAAAAAGACGACGAGCAAAGGCTCCGCGTCCTGCCACCCACCACCACCATGCCACTAATCCCCACACTGCATCACCAACATTATACCCAATGAAACATTTCGTTAAAACTGTTGACATTCATTAGCCTTTCACAACAAAAAAGCCAAACAGTGAAGGGAGTTTCAGAGATAATCAGCCGGTGCCTGGGACTGGCCCATCCTACCTCCATCATCTCATGCTCACGTGTTGCAGAGAAAGCAATTAACCAGGAATACACAGCCGTTTGTGGGTTAAATGCGAGGAAGTGACGGGGATCTGGACTCAATGACCAGCCACTCAAAGAGTTGTATCTTGTTCTTTTTTAATAACGTAAACTCATAACAAATCATGTAGGGTCATGAAGTTAATGTTGTGTACAGGTTCATGTTAACGGACTGAAAAGTTGTTTTTTTCCATCAACAACGTCCACTTGATATTTTGTGAAAGTTTCGACACACCGGCCACCCTAATGCTGCACTATACCGCCAACTTATAATGCCTTTGACGCTTACATCCTAAGTTTGGTACTGTGAACCGAGCACTTTTCGACCTCTTTTACCATCCAATATACGGCTCCAATGGAAGCAATTTATAAACAAGTACTAAAATATTATGAAAAAACATTAATAACGACTTACGAATATTTCATGTTTTATACAACACTGTTTTCAATACACTGAAGGTTTTCTGACAAAAACAAATAACCTCCCTTTCAACGAGGCCTTCATCTCTTAAATATATTATCACTTTACCTTCACACACACACACACACACACACACACACACACACACACACACACACACACACACACACACACACACACACACACACACACACGGGAAAAAAAGCCAGGTAGTGAATATCCACATTTACAACCAACACTAATGGCAAATGGTGTATAGTGTAAACATACAGGTTTGCTACCCAGTCACGTCTTGCATGCAGACACAAACGCGCTGCTGACGATCCGTGGGGAAAATAGAGAGAAAAAAATTTTGAATCCTTCCCTTCCCTCACCGTCAGCGTGGTAGAATGCAAGGTTCATTCCATTCCCTCTATATCTTTATCAGCTCGAACATTCTGATTTAGCATTATATGGAAAAAAACGAAGATGTTATTGAGAGAGAGAGAGAGAGAGAGAGAGAGAGAGAGAGAGAGAGAGAGAGAGAGAGAGAGAGAGAGAGAGAGAGAGAGAGAGAGAGAGAGAGAGAGAGATGGCAACACTCGTCTGGCCAGCAACTCGCCGTGATATGATCGATACCTTCATCATTTTCCACTTCAAGCCCTTTAAATATCGTGGTACCTTCGCATCTTTACGTAGTAGTCCTAGGCAGCACATTTTACTCAATTTCTGCCATCACTAGACCTTATATTTTCACTTTCCAACCCGCTGACGCAATGTTGTATGAATGTGTGCAAGGAAGGGGTGAAGGCTGGCGTCGCACACAATAATTAAGACAGTAAATAAGCCAAAAAATACATATGATTCTAATATATGAATGTGGGAGAGCTAAAAATAATCTTCAAGTTTATACAAATTATATTAGCCTTATCGCTCACCGAATGAGGCTGGTATATGCAAGTGTGAGGTGTGAGGTGTGTAGTTAGGATGTAATAAGGTATGGTTATACATGTGTGTCTATTACTTGATTCGTGTTGTTTGTTATGACAAGGACGCAAAATGGTAAAAGGCAGCTTATGTTTGCTTTCCATTCGAAACTAAACACGTAGCACATTTATGAGTGGACAGAACATAACATTGATCAGCTTATCTTACAATCAAAACTTGTAACCAAATACACGACACTTCACTGTATGTTCGTGTGGGTATATATATATATATATATATATATATATATATATATATATATATATATATATATATATATATATATATATAGCGTAGTGTACTCTTATAGGTAAATAAACAAACATTAGGTATATATGTTAATTCTAGAATCATCACAAACAAATCAAGATTACTCAATTACGATTAACCATCAAATAATTAGACTGATCACAGTATGTATGTACGCCCCAGTATTGTTCCCAAGGTCAAGTACACATTCACCCTCCACACTTGTGATCTGCTTGTGCATCTTGTGATTTGAAACTGATATGTATTTCCCGCGCCTCCTTTGTATGTATGCACACCCTCTTTTAGCTCATCCAACTGATGCGTATAATCCAATAATCAATAGTACTAAAGCTTATTTACTTAAGAACAGGTGTGTTTGTTAGGTATACGCCAAGGAAAAGAAAATACTGGAAGTGAGGAAGGAGGTAGCGAGGCGTCAGTGCACACAGACAGCCTGAGGCCAGTGTGGTCAGGTCAGTGTTGTGTTCACGCCAGGCGGTGCTCAGCCTCAGCCCAGCGACCCTCGGCCTCACCTCACTCCCCTTGCCTTGCCACGACCACAGGCCCCTCTAGGCTAGGTCGATGGCTGGTAAAAGGCCACCTTCTCCGCCAACTCTGAACTGCACCAGCTAACAAAAGAACACGCAAACTCCGCCACTGAGGATGAACCCTTCCCGACCTTGGAGACAGACCCACATTCAGCCCTATCTCCATCACCTCACGCGGCGCTACGGCCTCTATTTCAGCCTCAATACACTGCAACAAGGGTAAAGCACTGTCCTACCTTTAGTCTACGCAGATTACCGTCCCTGGCTGCGTTGAAGACCCCGTTCTTAAACTCCATGTTTTATAGTTCAGTGAGCAAAACACTGGAGGAAGACGAGGCTCAAGAACACATCCCCACCCAACACACTCCAACAGCTGACTGGCGGCGCGGTGAGCCTGCTTGTCTTTGGTCGCCGCCACTCGCCGCTAGGTGGCACTCGCCGCCACAACAATGCGCACGTGGTATCCCTGCGGCACCAGCTGGCCTTAAAATGAGAACTCACTCCGCAGCCTAGATTTCACTCACGAGACCATAGCTGCAATGTCATCTCTCGGAGGCATTATTTGCTTATCAATAGTGCTATCTAACAGTTAATTTCTCTGTCTTAAAAGAACAATCGATTCCTCACCATCCATAAGCGGAATAGCTATAATGTATATCATTAATAAGTCAGTCATGGTTGTTAATGAAACTACATGACCTGCATCCATATGGAAGTCATTACTGTCATCGTACATATGTCTCACTATTAGCTTTATAAAGATAAGATCGGTATATGTAAGGCATTCTCCTCACGTGTCAAGAAGCTTCTTGACACGTGAGGAGAATGCCTTACATATACCCATTGCTGCCACGCCCCTAGGGGCGTGGCAGCAATGGGTATGATGAATGGATTTTCATCACACCAATAACTTCAACGTACCTACACTACTACATATTAGAGACGCTCGTGCTGATTTATGCCAGTGATCCTGGGTCTTATATTTACATATCTTGTCCAGCAATTATGAAACTATTAACATTGATTTAAAAAAAAATAGTGGTTACAATACCTGTAATTTACATGAAGAACATTACATCTACGAGCAGAGATGTTAAGATGAAGACGACTGTTGTTTTTCTCTACTTCCATCTCAAAAATTAAATACAAACAAACCTCCCTGATCTTGAGTTTCTCTTTAATTCATGGAGTGCATTGTTGTGGTGCACCTTCCAACCTTCTGGTCCAGTGTGAGTGAACGGAAGTCAAGAGTCAGATACCAGGGATCATGTGGCACTGTGGCATGAATTGGTAAGTACAGTAAAGAAAATATAATAAGTAAGACCACCAAATATAATAAGTCACCAGGGCCTGACGAGCTGTATCCAAGGATAATAAAGGAAATGATGAATGAATTACTTGAACCACTAAGGATTATTTTTGAGAGTTCATTCAGTGAAGGACGAATACCATCAGACTGGAAAACAGCCAATATAACAGCCATCTACAAGAAAGGGAACAAACACGAACCAGGAAACTACAGACCAGTTAGCCTCACAAGTGTCATATGCAAGATCATGGAATCACTACTCAGGGAAGAAATGATGGCACACATGAAGCAGCACAAGTTGTTTAGCAAGGCACAGTTTGGGTTCATCTCGGGGCGATCCACTGTGCTGCAGCTCCTCAATGTGCTTGATAAATGGACAAAAGCTATGGATGAGTATCAGGCTATAGATGTGATATACTGTGACTTCATGAAGGCATTTGACAGGGTCCCACATCTCCGGCTACTGAAGAAACTACACTCTTATGGGATCGAAGGCCAGTACATCACATGGATTAAGGATTTCCTAACAGGAAGACAGCAGAGAGTTGTAGTCAATGGGGAAGTGTCGAATTGGAAGGATGTCACCAGTGGGGTGCCCCAAGGATCTGTATTAGGCCCTTTATTGTTTGTTATATTTATTAATGACTTCCCAGAAGCTCTAAGGAATCACAGTGAAGTTTATTTGTATGCAGATGACACTAAGATATTCAGGAGTGTTAGTAGTACAGAGGACTGCAGGAAGCTCCAAGAAGATCTGGAAGAAGTAAAACGATGGACAGAAGAGTGGCAGCTAAAATTTCACCCTGAAAAATGTAAATACATGAGAGTAGGAAGATCGCAGGTGGAGGACTACGAGTACACCATGTATGGCACCCTGAATGAAGTTGACAAGGAAAAGGACATAGGTGTGGTAATTGACAATAAGCTCAAGTTTTCGGATCACTTAGCTGAAAAAATAAACAAAGCAAATAAGATAGTGGGCATAATAATAAGAACTTTTGTACACCTGGATACTGAAATCTTCAAATCCTTATATACAGCCTTAGTGAGACCACACCTTGAATATGCCAATCAAGTTTGGTGCCCACACTGGAAAAAGGACATTGATTTAATTGAAAATGTACAGCGAAGAGCTACAAAATTGCTGCCAGAGCTACGTGATTTGGAGTATAAAGATCGACTCAAGAAAATAAACCTGCCCACGCTGTCCTACAGAAGATCTCGTGGAGATATGATAGAAACATATAAAATTGTAACTGGCAAGTATGATGAGGACTGCACTGAAGGACTGTTCAGGATGAGAGAAGATGATAGCACCAGGGGGAACACCAGAAAGATATTCAAGAACTATTCAAGACTTGATACAAGAAAATATACCTTTGTTAATAGGGTTGTGAACTGTTGGAACAGTCTTCCAGAGTGGGTGGTGAATGGGGCCAACGTGCGTGTATTTGAAAAGAAATTGGATAAATACTGGAAAGATCAAGAGCAAAAGTATGACTATAAAGCACCAATTGTGACCACCACCACACACGGCCACACAGCTGATAATAGTGGGGCTTTTGAACTGGAGTCACAGGCGTAATGCCTCTTCCAGGAAGATCTTCTGTGAGTATCTGTGAGTAATTACAAAAACGGGAATCAAGATTAAACTAATATGGATAAGCCATTTGAATAATATAATTAATGTTAAAGTGTACCGACTCACAGAATATCTATAAGATAAGGCCATGGACGAAATTACATTAGCATCAGTTTGCATTGATTGTTGACCAACAGTTTTGAAAAATTCTGAACAAGCTATGATGAGGCAATTAATACTGTAAATATATCTACGGTTTTGAGCATTCACACACATTATTTTCCCGGAAGAGGTTGAAATTTACTGTCATACGAGGTTAAAAAAGACAATGTATAGTTTCTACATATCTTTAAGTACAAATACAACTCTGTATACAATAGATGCAAAAATACAGCTTCTGGTCCATTACTGTGTTTCCCAACCTCTGTCCCGCAAACAAACTTTCCGAGGGATGCTGGTAGACATGTTGTCACAACTAGTAGTAATACAATGATCTAGGAATGGGGTGTAGTCATCAGAATTCTTGAATACGTACAAGTGTACCATGTACTATATATTCAATATCCATTTAAATATGCATGAACATAGGAGGTAGCAAGAAGGTACTGTATTATATATGCCAAGGAAGATGTGTTTATATTGAAGAAGATTATATTGCACACATACATGTACATGTACACATTACAAAAAGAACCAACAGCACATGTAAATACACACTCACACGCACGCACGCACGCACATACACACACACACACACACATGATTGTTAATCGAATATGCCACAAAAAAACTATTAATCTTGGAGCCATTGGAGGGCAAGCCTTGATGTAGCTTCCCTAAGGACACATCTATGTTAATAGTAATACAGTATGTCGGTCTCCAAAGACAATTTCTAGTTTAACATGTTGCTATACATTCAAAATGGTACAATTATATAAAGTGAGGTATGGTTAAGACAACAAACACCTTGACTATTTCTTTGCTGGCTCATGTCCTTAGAAGACTGCTTGCATACTATGATAAAAAAAAGTGCTAGCTGACCTCTTATATGGAGCTATTGACATCAAAACACCTTTGTTGCAAGTGATTACATACAAACTGGGACATGGATTTGGATAACTTCCATCTCATTCATACGAGGAAACTTATTAATGTTGACTAAGTTGTTATTACTGCCTGAAAAGAAAAAAATAATAATAAATATAAATAAAACTCACCAGTCAAATAATGATGCTTGACAAATGCTGAAGTACTGAGACTAGTATTTTTTTGTTCACAAAACATGCTGCCCTGCATCACCAACACCATTTTCACTAACAACAGTTGGGTCAACAGTTTTCCTGTAGTGAAATAATAAGCCAAAATTTTGATGAATTTTTATATTCCAACCTTAATGGTATACCTCCACTGGAAGTAAAAATGTACAGTAAACATTCCTGTATCAGTACTATTACAAAATTAGGATTTCTGTTCAACTTATAGGCCATGGTAGGACACATAGATACAAATATTACATAAATAAATACAAGGTTTTCATGGAAGATTTTTGTAAAACTTAAAAGAAAAACACATATTTGTGAATCCATCATAGTTATGCATATCATCGCGATATTAAACAACTTATTAAAACAAATTTCTGGACCCAATTTTTCATATAACCTCTTTAATTAATCTTTTTATCTTGTATTAATTACAGGCATCTCGAGGCACCTTCAGTATTTGACTTACTATGCAGACAAGTTATTATAATTTTCTGATTCTCTGTCTGTATGACACTCAAAACTAAGAATGATAGCAATTTGAAAATCAAACAAAAGAAAAGTCGAAAGGGACAAGTAATACTTTCCATATTCTTTGAAATGAAAATTTAATCCTGGTCCACGAGGACTTTGCAGTTCTCTAAGGTATTCTTATAATAAGAACATGACCTTTATGTGTCTCCATCAATACATTTACACAAGTGCAATCAGAATTTTTAAATGTACAAAAAAAAAGCACAATGTACATACATATATACAAATATCTACACCTACACAAGCGTATCTATCGTAATTCTTACTCACATCTCATCCCTATGAGCAAAGAGTATTATTCAAAAAGGCAATCATATCCTCAACTTCAATTTCCCAAAACATTTCCAGCACACTGTTCATCACAAAGCTTACAGCAGGTGTTTACATCTTGCACCAAAAGTAAGCTACATAGAGTAAAGCTTTAGAAGGTGCAAGAGATTTTGTCTTGTCCGACTGAATTATGCAAATGTACATAGCATAGATACGTATATAAAATATCAGGCATATATCCCCTGGGCAGAGCAGAATGTGCACTGCACGGTGCACGTCTTGTTGTGGTGTACAAGGCCTCAGTTATTATCCAAAAGTGTGGGTGCTTTTGGGTGTTGTTTCCCTATCATGAAGGCATAAGAGGGTTCTGAACACATAGTTACTTTAGAAGCACTGTTGGCAGACTCAGTCTATTATGATATGATTCTATCTAATAGTCTTCTGTTTTGGCAATGGTTCAAATAAACACAATGTTCCTCTCAACTATTACAAAGGTCCTCTCCACCAATGTAATGTGCTGCAGGACTGCTAGGAAATATACCTAAAATTTAAATAGCTCAATATTCACTGAGAGCTCGCCTCAAGTTCGAGACGGCACTATTTCACTATGAACTCTTTCAATCAAAACATCTGCAGTTTAATAAAACATGAAGCCACAGAAAAGAACATAACATCTCCCTTATAAAATAAAGTGATTGAAAAAAAATATATCAAGCACAACAAATTTATCACAGTAGTAATGGCTTAAAATTAAATACCATAATCACTGGAATACAAATTAAGAAAATATATTTATGGCAACAATCCATTTGAAAACTAATATAACAATTTACAGTGCAAAATCTAAGGGAAATATGAAACAAAACTGAGCAAAAGTATAATTAAATCCATACTAAGGAATCACTTGAGATCAGCATCTCAGGAATGGCTAGGGACTCTTTGTAGAGTCAAAATGAATTGTGTGTAATGGCTCAAGACACACAGATACTAATACTTAGTGCATTTCCAAGGATTTAAATAGAATATGACTATGAAATTATACTGTTTCAGCACAGTAGCTTATCAAGATGAGGTGAAGCCAGAGTCATGCCTCTGAAGGTGGAGAACACGGACACAAACACTCATTCCCTGTGAGGGCAGCAGGAGCAGGTCAACCTTTGAGGGGTGATCACTTATGTCCTTCACTTGTAATATGACCTTATAAAACTTTGCAACTTCATTTGTAGAACAATCACAGGAAGATTAAACACGATTTATGGGAACACATCCAAATAATGGCTTTTTTACAAGACACACAGAGAGGTACAGTAATTTCCTACTTTGATTTTAGATATAAACTTTTTTATTTCAGAATATTCTGGTAATTTAGCAACAGGATATATATAACCTACTGCACAACCTCTAGGAAGATGTGTAACCCTTATCAAGCCACTTTGGTTTTGCCTACAACTCGTGTAAGGGTGATGGCTTCTCACCACATTTCAGCATTCCAGTACTTCAGGCCATTACTGTTCACTCTATATATTTTGAAGAAAATATCTTAACTATAAGTAGAGAGAGAGAGAAAAAGAAATTTACCTATACATATTTACTATTTCATTTTAGTGGCATAAATGTGTTCATCATTTAGGAATATAGCAGGAATATATGCCTCTAACATATAACTATGCATATGTATAATGAAATACTGTACCACCAGTCACTACTTCACCATTTAGCTACAAAGTGTTCTGAGGAGACAGTAGTATTTACTTAGTACTGAGATGCTGAAATATGATGAACACTTGCCTTGAAAAGTGACAAGGTTTAGCATGGACATTCTGCATAATTATGTTAAGTATTGCTATACAGATGGCAAAATGGAACTAATAACACTTAGTAAATGTAAGTTACTTTAATTTACTTCAATATATTTTATTTTAAAATGTATTATTATTCCAAATACATAATTATATACTATAACAATCATACTTTGAATCTAAATACATATAAACTTTCTATATACCACTCATTAAAATATTTATTTAAGATCTAATCTGTGCCTTTTAAGTGTATTGTGTGCTGTATCAGTAAAAAGAAAAGAAAAAAAATCCATCTTTCAGCATGGGACAAGGTGATGAAAAAAGAATTTATGCATTAAAATTACTACAAAAATATATACAGAACAGAACACATAATAGAATAGTATGAATGAATACATTCATTGAGTAACAACCATGATTGGCTCCCTGTTGGCCCGGCGGGTGAGGAAAAAGTGCAGGATGCCCGCCTGGGCCATCACGTCCACTGTCCCGGCCGCCAACTTTTCAGCTGGCGAAGGGTTCCCTGGCTTGATAGCTGGCCGCAGCAACGTTGGACCAAACACAGTGGCCAAGTTGTGGAGGGACATCTTGTTGTAGTGTTCCATTTCATGGACTCTGTAGAAAGGACAACTATGAGTTACAAGATACACAATACAAAACTGTCAGTGAACATATTTCCTTATTCTCGGCCCTTTACTAACACATCCTGTTGTTGAGTTGACAGTGACACCAGTGATACTTGAACCTCTTCAAGGAGCAAACACCATAATTGATATACAAAATCCTAAATGTCTACCTTATCTACCTACTACAGCCCAAGCTATTTTAACTTCAATTACTCTATATAATTGTACCTTCAAGGATGACTATCTATGACCTTATAAACATGTAGGGTGAGGTGGTGACGGGTGACAGGAAGGTGGTGAGGGCAGGGTGAGGTGGTGATGGGTGACAAGAAGGTGGTGAGGGCAGGGTGAGGTGGTGACGGGTGACAGGAAGGTGATCTTAACAAGAGAGGTAATCCTGTACACATACGGGTGACCACTAACACACATTACACACCAGCCTCGGCACCTACCCACCATCCACACAAGCCTTGGTGATTACCATGTATACATCTAGAAAGTATTGCTTATTATTACTTACTTCACCAAGTGTTCCAACAGGTATGCTATAATGGACTGGTTGAGTTGAGGAAGGGAAGAGAATAGCTTGAGCAGTGTTGTCTTTCTGTACTCAGCGTCTGTTGCACTATAGGCGTCAAAGAACCTTGGATACAGTTCACTTGTGTACATCGCCTCAGGAAGCTCTCGCAAGAACAGCTTCAAAAGACCAGTCACAGAATGTATGTCCACTTCCTTGATCAGCTGTTCTGCTTCATATGGATCTGAAGAGTAAAATTATTATATAGTGGAAATATATACATGTAACAATTCAATGATAATTTTACAGAAAGAAAAAGTAATAATTTGTAACGTGCCTTCCTTGGAGTATAAACTGTAGCTAGTGATGTATCCAAGGGTTGCTAATAAAATCTTTGACTCTGACACCGACACCTTAATTTATGGTAAATACACTTTACTCATACCAATAATTACATTTAAATTGTTTTTAAAAATTCAAGACTATATAAATGTTACATGAAATTTCAGGATAAACTATCAATCATTGTAGTACTCCATCTTACTCACTTGACTCAAAAGACTTCTTGAGTTTAGTTATATCGGATGCTAGGCCAGACACTCTGTACACTCCCACCTCCTGCATGCCTCGCCTCTCCACTTCTCTCACACACCGAGTCACTATAAAGGGAACACTCCTCTTCTCTCGTCTGTCATGGAAAAAATTGTATAAAGGCTTTGTTATCTGCAATGCATTAAATAGAAAGGAAAAATCAGTAACTTATAACCTTCAAGTGAGATGCAAGACTTAAATAGTTAATAAATATATGACACAGAACCCCACAATTTCTTCCCATTTTCATTTCTCGTTCCACCAACACCATCAACTTCCTTATTACCTTTACACTAATCATAAACTATGGGAGGATACTAGTTTGAGAAAGAAAAGTGACAAAATGCATTATTGTGGTGGAAAATAGTGTGCTGAATTAATAATATAATGTTAAAAACCATCTTGAAGTCCTTACCTGCAAGTTAAAGAAATATTGGTACCAAAAAGGCCGGTGGATTTGCCAGTGGGTACCCTCCTTAGAGTTTCTTCTGGAGGCAAGAACTTGAGTGACAATACTAACACTAAATCTTGGAGGCTCACACGCCGCTCAGTCAACTTGTCATTTAACCAACTCCGAGACAACTGAAAATGAAAATGAAAATGGTTAGGATCACTGAAACCTTTGAGATTGTATATTTGATAACAGTATGTATAAGTGCAGACCAGATGGCTAGTATGTTGGCACGGTATTGGATGAATCATTATTAATACTGTGTGTTATGAAAAGGTGTATTTCATTCTGGACGAGACAATCATTCTGTTTCTGAAAATAAAATTTATCCAATATTTGAGGCAGGCAATAAAGGTAATAAGGCATTAAAAAAAGTAATAAATAAATAAATAAATAAATAAATAAATAAATAAATAAATAAATCATTGAGGTCATATGCCGAGGGATGCGTCACCTTGCCAACCCTCTGACACCAGTTCCAGCAATCACTCCATGCAAGTCTCCATACCATACCATACCTTGCCCCAGCCTCGAACTTTGTGGGCGAGGGACCCCCTTGTCCTCCTCCACCTCGGGTTATCCCTTTCAGAAACAACCCGAAAAGCAGGATCAGCTTCTGGGTAATGCGCCACATGTCCATGTAGCTGGATCTAATATACACAACCACCACAACACAAGTAGACAATCCTCACCTCTAAATGTGTCTTTCCCCGCAGCTGAGTGCCAAGTTTGGGGTGATCTTCATAGCACAGTATTCTTAGTGTCTGTGAACCCTCCAGCTCAATAATGAAGTCCTGGTTCCAGTGAGGTTCTATCCCATTGGTTACTTTGGTCTTCACTTTCCGGAAGAAGTGGCCGTAGGAATCTACTTCAAAGCACACGTACATATCTGTGGAAGGATATCAGCAACTAAGTAATACTTTTTTAAATAGTCATAAAAACACTCAAATTTCCTGGAGGAAGGATTTCTCTCACAAACAATTATTCAATATGGTTTGCTCTGCTCATTATCTTGAATGGTAATTATTGTAACATTTTATATCACTGACAATGAAGGAATACATACAATTATACATCTCATTTTCAAAGGGGGCATCTTTCAAAATGTATAAAAGATAATTTTGGTTGGATCCATGGCCAAGCAGGTGCATAGTAATGAACTTACTTGCAGGACTAGTGAGGCCATGAAGGCTTGACACCACAATGTGTAGGTCACCAAGAAGAAGGGAGTCATCTACACCAGACTTGAGCAAGAATGATCCCATGTTGGTCTTGAGGAAGGAGCGACAAGCAGTGATCCAAGTTTGTAGTTCCTGGAGAGTTAAGGAGCTGCCTCCGACCCCTGGAGTGTTGGCCTGAAACCATGCATCACATCAGTATATTGAATAGTGTGCGGACTCTAACCAAATATTTGTAACAAGAATGCAAGCCACACTAAGGGATGTAATATCAAAAAAGTTATATTCATTCAAATAAAACCTACATATGATATAAATTATTTTTTCATTGTCTTGTATAATTACCCCAATAGTTCATTGGTCCAAATAATGTGTAACAGAGTATTAAGATTATTTTTAATTTGCGATAGACAACTTATCAGTCAGTATCTTTATTTTCTAAATCTTGCTCAAAAGATTTTTCCAGTCCTGTAAGATTCTCTGAGAAAAGCAGTGCGAAGGTATCAAGCATTTTCTTTTTATAAGTGAATACAAACGCAGTGTATCAGCAGTATGCTGCCACAGTGTTACAACTTAATAACATCATACAACTTTGTATGACTTATAAGGAAAACAGTGAAACTATAATGATCAACATGTCTCATAATTTTCTTTGGTGTTTAAAGGTAATTCTTAACTTCTGCAATCAACTATTCCATCCTATACAATATCTAATGGAGGAAATTAGTAGAAGAAATAAATAAAAAGACAAGTGCATAAGATGCAAGTATCAGCTGTGGTCTGACAGTCCCTTGATCATTTCAACAAAGCCTCCAAAAGAGAGGGGCTTTTATCCACCACAAAGCGTGCTTCCATCTATGCATTTAAACAGCAATAAATGATACACATCTCTTGGTAATTTGAAAAAAATCAACTCATGAAAAAACAATCATGTAATAAGAAGGCACTGCAACATGCAAGGACACACAGATGAACATGAAAACCTGTGTCCAACCCCAAGGAAACAAGAAGTCAAGAGAGACTGGGAAGAGTCAGTAGGGCTGGCTTGGGGCAAGAAGGGCAACACAGATTCAATAAGAACTGTTCCTCTCTCCAGTAAATGAGGCTTAAGGAGCACCCAGCCATACTTGCACTGTGAAGAAGAACCTAAACTCTGCAATGGCAATATCAAAATAGAATTCCACTATCACATACAAATGACAAAATCCTAAAATGAAAATTAGTTAATCAATTCAATAAAGAAGAAAACAAAGGTAAAATTTGACTATTATTGATTTGTAGAATTGTCTTTCAGATTTAAAACATGGTCTTCAAATTCAACCACAATACAGATATAAAGGTATATGACCTACATTTCATCATATAACAACAGCACATTCCATACAAATGACAACAATCCAAGTTTGATATCAGTCTTTACCTGCAACACCTGGATAGCCTCGCCCCATTGGTCCCGTTCATACTCGGATGAGATGAGGAAGGTGTGCACCGAGCCGGCCCGCTTGGATATCCTGAACGGCAGGTTAGGGGACGCCAGCACCAACTGAGCCTCCAACTCAGCCAATTTTTTTCTTTGCTTCTCATTCCTAGCTATGTTGAGGCGACCACCCTGATGTGCAAAAGTCATTCTTAGAATATTGCTACAGCTTCTATATCTATATAATCAACTCCATAAACCATTGTGACTCCATGAAGCAAGTAACAAATAAAACTATATACTGCATAGATAAATTTTTAAGAACTATAGGCAATATAATTAATTGTATTGGTTTGTCTTGTGATTATAACTATGTTATGTTGTTACATAATTTTCTAGAACAAATTTTAAGAAGTAAATTCTCCTAATCACAGCTGTCTCAGTTGTACTCTATTAATGATTAAGAAATTAAACATACGTTAAGACAAATAGAAAAATGACTACAACCTTACCATGACATTCAGAGATGAATAAAGCAAATGAATTCACTGAAATAAAACTCACAACCAACCCTATCACGTTCAAATACAGGAACTGTATTCCTATACATATCTTGGTCCTACTTATCTATTCATGTCATTTTAACCAAGGCTTGGCATCAGAACACATTTTAACATGATAAATGGAAAGGAAAATAAATCATATCATCACCATAACCTTAGTTTGTTATTTCCCTCTTCACTAACTATTTAACACTCACCCCCTTCTCTGATGCAGTTTCATGCCGCCTCAGTTGGTCCCGCACCGTGGACGCCTGTGACTTGAGGGACACCAGGTTGGGGGGATTGGCTTCCTTCAGAGTCTCGGGTCCACTGTCGTTCAGCACCGCAATGTCATGGAGGCTGATGTACCACTTGACCTCAAAGGTAAACTTCTCAGACCGGCCTGTCGGCTTCAGAGAAGAAGTGTAAAGTTAAAATTTTGTTATATTTCTTAAAAGTTTCGTTATAGTAGAACCTCATTATTGAAATGCTAAACTACTTTAATCTACATCTTTTTTTCTATTTGTAATATAATGATAAGAGATGCATCGTCATTTCAAACTCAAGTAGTGTAGAATTTTGCATCACTGATTCTTTTAGTCTTTCAAATGTCAAAAATGATTCAGATGTTAATGAAAGACATGCTGCTACTATTAAAACAACAAAGATACAAACAAGTCTACCATGAAGTATACACGGTGACCAAATTCAACAGTTTAAACAAAAAAGTATCGTTTGCGTATACTGTACTCGTAGGAAAACACAAAAATAAGCAAATAATGTCATATTCAATAGTCAAGTCATGAGTTTACAAGTGTCGTTGATGCTTACTTTGTACTTTGCACAGACTATCACGTCGTTGAAAAGGAAAAGATGCCTCAGCTTGCGATGACCTTCAACCAACTCCACAATGAAGGAGTTACGGACAAGGTGACGCTGAGGCCGATCCTGAGCCTGTGTGGTGACATCAAAAGTTAAACAAAATGACACAAACAACACATCACTAACATTCCTTATATAACTTCAAATGTTGTTGGAAATCATCACTGGCATAAAATTTTCATGACATATAACTTGGACAAAGGCGTTGATTCAGGTGTTTCATGAATCAAACACTTAACATATAATAACAGAGCCTTGGAAAAGTTTCATGGATACGTTTACATAACATTATCTAGTTTACATAGAAACTAGTAATCTATTAAAGTAGTCAATATCAATACATACATACACTAGAAAATAATCCAAAGCCCCTACACTCCCATACATAGATAACCCGTCACCTGACCTTATTAGTAAAGGGTTCATGACTAAATCACATTCAAACAAGCATTCACACACAACAAACATTACAACTTCAACAAAATGGGACAACACAAAAAAAGCACCACTGTTACCCGCCCACCGCATTACCCTCAGGATGCAGAATCACATTGAACATTAATCAGAACACATAAGTACACCATATTGTACTGAAGATGCACAACTTAATCTGGTGTACAGGTCAAACGTAATCTTTATCCCTTTATCTAATGTAGTTCTAATAACATCATTTATGGCTAAAATAATTCCCTTTAGATTCATAACCGCCAGATTATATTAGATTGTATAAGGTTTATAAATATAGTATGTATAGAAGTAGACACTGTCATGAGAACCATTAACTATTTCATAATGGTTGTGAACTGTGCAAAATGCATGAAAGGAGAAAAAAAGTGGACTCGCCTCACAAGGGGAAGGGAAAGGTGGACGTGCTTGAAACAATTAATGAATCTTAACTCAAATGATACACATGATGTGAAGATTAATTTTAGTCACAAGTAGTTATGGGAAACTTTTGATTAAAGATATAGATGGAGGGAACATGATTGAAATAGATGCACATAAACAGCAACGTTGGTAAGGGATTGGTAGATGGTGTCGAATGTGAATTATGAACGGAGCTTAACAGACGGGACTGGAATGTAGTCTACTTCACAGTGCATTCTATCCTCCCGTGGACTGATGACTGTCATTTTTCAAGTCTGGATCCATGTCTTGCTTGGTGTGGGAAACAGGATTGTGATGATGATAATAATGATTGTAAGTTATACATTAATATTATCATGTTATTATGTAGTATTGATACATATTATTTCTTATCATCATCACCATCAGTATTACTATTCCATCTAAAAGCCACGAAGCATAAGCCGTCTTTCTGCACACAGCAAAACGAAAAAACTCTCCCTCACAGCATCCTCCTTTCCCCGGCACTTCTCTGGGACACGACTCACGGGGAACATGGCCTCAGTGTGCAGCATGGAGAGGTGTGTCAGGAAATTCTGTGTGAGCCTCAGAGCTTCTCGCAGAATCTCATGGTCAGGATGGTACTCGGGCGTATATTTGAGCAGATCCTGTGGAGGGAAGGTTTATAAATACACAATGCACAGTATAGTGAAGAGCAGTATTTAAATGTTCTTGTGACAGTATGTTTTAACGTCATCATATTTTTTTAATAACATGTCATACAACCTCAAGTACCTACATATCAAGGGAAGATAACACATTATCATCATAAAAAAATTGAAAAGGCTCTTTATATGCTATCCTGTGTCAGCCAACTTTATCTAGTGTCAGCTTGCCAGGGTGTTTGGTGTACAGTGGCCTTCCTGCATAGACCTACATCTTTAGAATACTTCTGGACCACTTTATTCCAAGTTTTCTCGAGTCTCCCTCTAATAACTATAAACTATGTTCAGATTTTTAAGTCATGATTGGAAAAACGTCAAAGCTGAACTACTTGAAAATTGCCTCAGGACCATGCAAGCAGAAAACTTTGTTTGCCGCTTGCATCATCAAAATTAACCATAAATGAAAAGAAGAATATAAACCACAATCATCAAAATATCATTAGCAACAACACCTGCACACAAATACCAGACTTCAGTCACGACTGATGGCAGACGCAGACACAAAAATAAAAAATGAAGAGAAAAAGAGGAATGATGTGAGAGATACGGGAACTCACATGGAGGACTAGAGCATTTTTCTGCACCCTGGCAACGGGGCGATGAAGCAGATCCTCCAGTGACTGTGCCTGACCCTGGAGGGAACGTAGTTTGATGGAACGGGTGATGTCTGCAAACTGTGGGCACTGAGCACTGCACCGCCTCACTGTCTCCACAGCACGGGGGTAGTTCTGCAGGAAGGTGGCGTACACATCCAGCTTGCTCGCCTGTACAGTCAGAGTGAGGGAATGTGTGAGTGTTTGACATTTAAGGATGCCTGACAACGTTATCAACCGTGATATATTAGACCATAAAGATGATAGAAGGAACCAGGTATAGAGCATACTATGTCCTCCTCAATGCTAGGAAGCTTTTTTTTTTTTTTTTTAAAGGGGGATGATCGTCTTTAATTGTAAAATAGCTTCGTACATGATCGTATCTTTCAAAATGATGATCAATATTTAGTTATGCATACCTTAGAAGAAGAAGAAGAAGAAGAAGAAGAAGAAAAAAAAAAAAAAAAAAAAGTAATTAATAAAAATATAAATCAAGAAGGTAATTAAGAAATAGTTCTATGCCTGTGCCTGATGATAATGTTCCTGTCTATCAAACTGCATTCACATATTCAACCTGGGAAAAAAGTTATATTGTTGGTATTAATTGAGGACATGACATGAAAGGATAAACATTATAATATTCTATCTATCTACCTATCTATATAGCATACTTATATCCCCATCTAAAGAGGGTGGCCAAGACAAGGTATTTAGGGTTCAGGGAGACTCTACTCTTCACTCCCTCTCTACACCCTGTCTTTTCATGGGAAGGAATACAGAGGAGGGGCTTCCTACACCCTCCCTCCGTCCCTTTTGGTCACCTCTAACGAGCCGCAAGGAATGTGGTGGTAGTATTGTTGCAACCCCCACCACAAGGCTATAATAGTAATAGCAATAATAATAATAATAACAACAATTAAGGTTTAGCTGCAAGTACCACACATCTTCCCTTCCTACACCATTGTTGTAGGAAGGGAGGAAGGAAGGAAGGTCCCTACACTTGGTCCCTGCCATCATACCAGGACTCTGAACAGCTCCCCAATAGAGCTGGTGCCGTCCCACTGGTTGGTGCGGTCCTTGAGGCCGTTCAGGAAGTCACTGTGGGCAGCATGAAGCTCGGTGATGCGGTAGAACACAGTCGAGA